>JAODLL010000011.1:514713-534308 GCA_026546735.1 Forbesichthys agassizii
TAGGAAACATCACATGGGATAGAAACACTTATGTCACATATAGGAAACATCACATGGGATAGAAACACTTATGTCACGTATAGGAAACATCACATGGGATAGAAACACTTATGTCACATATAGAAAACATCACATGGGATAGAAACACTTATGTCACATATAGGAAACATCACATGGGGTAGAAACACTTATGTCACATATAGGAAACTTCACATGGGATGGAAACACTTATGTCACTTATAAGAAACATCACATGGGATAGAAACACTTATGTCACTTATAAGAAATATCACATGGGATAGAAACACTTATGTCACATATAGGAAACATCACATGGGATAGAAACACTTATGTCACATATAGGAAACATAACATGGGATAGAAACACTTTTGTCACATATAGGAAACATCACATGGGATAGAACCACTTTTGTTACATATATGAAACATCTGCAGAGAAAACGCAGCATTAACGATGCATGCACATTGCACACTAGCCTACTATAGTGTTCAGGGGTCCAATTTGACCCATGTTTGAATCACCTGAAAAACCCCTAATTATCATACAATGAAATGTTTTATTCCACTAAATAAGTTATCAGTCTTCCATTGCCATAATATATACATATAATATATACAGTTTACTTTGTATGAAAATAGGCAGTTACTGTAATGAACTACTTATTTCTTATGATGAACAGAACAAGAAAATATATTATAAAAATAACAGGTTTTTATTTTCTTGTGTTAAAATGAGCAATTATTGTTACATCTGTTGTGTTTTGGTACACAATTGACAGCATATACTTTCGTATGAAAAAAGGAAAATAGCCTGTGTGTGTGTGTGTGTGTGTGTGTCCATATACACAATGGGCAGTATGTGACTGGGTGTGTGCCTTGCAAATTTATTTTTGACACTTGTTCTTTATGTTTCCATTATAAGTGACAGGAGTTATGTACAGTATCTTAGCGATTCAAATGTGCAAATTCTGGGCCGATACTGATGTTTACTATCTATCTACTACAGATATGTTCTATCTATCTATTTACTATCTATTACTAACTGTTTAACTAATAGCCAATGCCGATACCAATGTTGTAGAAATACTCGAAAACATTTTCTTTAACTTATTTGAAAACCAACCACATGTGCATGGCACCCAATGCCCTCTTATATGCCAGTGTTGTGAAGCCAGTTTCTGTAATGGGTAGTATCATACTATCAATTGGATCTTCTCCAATGCCAGAGCAAAGATTATGTGACATAACAGATAAACATTGGCCACTAGAATCAGTAAATGTCCTTGTAAGGCTGCTCAAGCGGTTATGGCAAAAACATAAGCAATATCTTTGCCGTCCAGGTATGTGATATTCATCAGCGATCGCCATCACTCTGGCAGAGCACAGGCCAAACAAATAACCAACACAATAACCATAAAAAACAAAAAACTAGAATGTACTAGAGCAGGCATTTACCTTTTAATAATAGGGCCCATGTAGCTCTCTCTATACTCTGCTTACAGGTATGACTTCAATTCACTCTGGATTCCCAGCCTTTTTTCATCTGCTTTCTATTCAGCCAGTAAATACTGCTAATCAACTAAACCCTGCAGAACACCTCGTCCACATGTCCAAACAATTAACTTAGAGAAATAAACATAGCAGACTATTAAATACATAAACTGCACATTTAATAAGGTGAATTTAAGCCGATACCGATGTAAAGCCAATATAGGTGTATCTCTATGTCCTAATTTTTTATAGAGAAAACACAGATTAAAAGTATTTTGCTGAATTTCCCAATTACAAATCAATGGTGCAATTGGGGTGAGAATAGTTCAGTGATAGGGGTGATCAACTTCCTTCTGTTTTGTTAAGTTCTAATTATTTCATTAGCAAGGTGGCAAATGAGCAAATGCTCTGGGGGAAAGCAAAGCAATACAATACAATACTGTAAGTACAGTAATAAGACCTCAGTTGTGGGGTATACTGATTTTAATCAGTCAAAGTGTGAAGAATGATTTGGAAATGATCTAATATTGTTTGCAGGTGCAAATGCAATAAATTGTGATTTTCCAGTAGTGGGTAATGGGTTTCAGACTTTTTGAGTTGTAAAATTGCAACAACTGCATGCCTGCTTTGTTCTTTAAAAATTGAGATGATTTTACAGTAATAACAATAAAACAACCAATTAACTTAGACTCTGTTCTCTGCACTATTAGGCCTATATAATTTGCCACATTAAAAAGAGGTTAGAAAATACCGTCTCTTCACTCAAAATAGGAAACCTAGCTCGGTGTAACTTCCAGCCAGTAAGACAGATATTCCATATATTGTGTCCTTGAAAACCATACATTTCCTCTGCAGACATTTGATGCAGAGCCAGGTGTATATGGCCCATTGACTGCCATTTTGCTGACAGAACAACATGGTTTCCGATGACCCCACTATACCTGAAATTGAAAACAGACTCAGCGAGTCAGAAATTACAAAGGGTTTGTAAGGGGACAGAGAAAGTGAGTGTCTGTGTGTGCGTGCGTGTGTGTGTGTGTGTGTGTGTACATATAAATGTCGACAATACATGCATGTATGTATGTGTATAAATATGTGACGTGGGTGTGTGAGAAAACTGCCAAGAGGGACAAATACGGGCTATACTATATTGTTATGGCAAATATTGTGTATGGTGTCAAGCCTAGCACTGGAATATTTATTGAGCAAATAGGTTGTCACTCATTAAAATACAGTTTATTTAATATGGCTTATGCCTGTACAGCCTATCTGCAAATCCATTTGTGGCCCTCAAGGAAATACAATCAATTCAGAAGATAAGTGTAAATTCAATGCATGGGTAGAAAAGTATAATGAGAAAGTGTAGAATGCATTAAGTAAAACTCAATTAATCCACTACAGAAAATAACTTGTTTTGAACCATGAAACATAAGCTATTATATTGTCTCCCTCATGAAGTCAAACATATTTTCAGAAAATCTGATGTTGAGCATTGTAGACCTGCCTGCCTCTCACAACATTGGGACAGGCAACATGTTCTTTTTGGGGGACGGAGGTCATAATTATTTTGATAATACTTTGATATGCCTAATTATATGATAATTATCAGGCATATTAAATTGTATATTTGTTACAAGTGTTGTTGAACTTGTTGTTTTTTTATTATAGTGTTTGCTATTACTGCGTGCGTAAATGACGGCAGGTTTAATTTTTGGTTGCCAAAACAAAACAAAAAATCGGTTATGAATAAGTAATGAACGACGGCCGTTGCCTACCTTGATGAGTTTGCACCTTATCTGCGCTGACACCATATGGCTGTTCCGTAGGTTTCCCACTCTAAACATGAGGCACAACCTTCCGTCCCGCTGCGAGATGACTGCGTCCTGGCTGAACATAAGCGTTTCCGCGCGTTTCTTCGGCTGCGACATCTTGATAAACATGCATCCGATAAGAAAAGCGTCCACAATGGAACCAAGCAATGACTGGAAGAGGAAAAGAATTATGCCTTCTGGGCATTTCTCCGTGATGTAGCGGTAGCCATAGCCGATAGTTGCCTCTGTCTCAATAAAGAACAGGAATGCTGAGGGAAAGTTATAAACGTTGGCTACGCATGGAGTGTAGCTGGAGTCGTGGCCGCTGTTGCTCAGATCTCCGCGTATATAGGCAATTATCCACCACATAGAAGCCATAACCAGCCATGCAACAGTATACGTAAGGATGAAAATCAGTAGATTCCATCTCCACTTTAGATCTACCAACGTGGTGAAAAGATCGGAAATATACCTGCTCGTCTCCCCACCAAGGTTACCATGCTGGACATTGCAGCGGCCGTTCTTCTCAACAAACCTCTGCCTCTTCCTCTTTACGGGCGCAGAAAAAGTCATGCTCCGGTTGGTGTTTACCACCTGGTAGTCGTCGCCAAATTTCCTTCTTATCGTAGACATGGTTAATTATTTTGCCGAACAAAATACTGACGCCTTTACGCACGTTTGGCACAATACCCAAACAATACACTGACATTTAGCACACTCGGATTATGAGATGTGTGTCTCCTACAAATCACCACCATGTGAATGGAGATTCTGCGCAATACATGTCGGTCATTACGCACAGGAGTCTTTATTTGCCCTGCAGCTGTCCTCCTCAAAGTTTTAGTTTGGTCAACATGTATGCGACACATTTGAAACTGATCAGATAAATAGACCGATATCCTATAAAGACTTAGTAGCCTAAGAGACATGTAAGTCACATTGCGTCCTCTATCCGCTGACGTGTGTTTAGTATCCGCGCTATAGTATCCTAATTAGGGTCATGCAGACCACGCTTGTGACGAACTGACTTCCAATGAAAGACTTGACCGAAACTGCGGCACTGCTATTAGCTATTACTATAGGAGTGGGGTGGAGGTTCTCGCGCACAGAGGGGGAAATATATTTTTTGTTTCACCCAATCAGATGCCAGGAAGCAGCCACCGGTATGGTTTTCTATATGCGCTTCCACAGCTAACCGTTTGCTCGTTCATTTAATAATGTCTTATAGACATAGTTTATTCCTTAAGGTAACGCATTTGTCTTTATCCAGAACGGGACACAGGTGGGGCCACCACTGTTGCACTATATTGTTGGGCCATTTGGGTCATTTTGTAGGTATTTAGGTCCCTCTAGCGTTACCCAATATAGTGTGCATTTTAATAATAAATCGCTACCGACGTTTAAGGATATATAGTTTTTGTTATTTTTTCCTGCAACTGCTTCCATCTCAACAACGCATTAGGACCTAAGATCATAGCCAATCCGTACTGTGTTAGGTCTAAATATTAAACAACGAATAGCGTTACTGTAACGCTAAATGTGTCAAACGTCAATGTGACGATAATATTAATCTAACTTTATAGCCTACTTCATTAAATTGCAAATTCATGTAGGCTATTGCATTCCATAATAACTGCGGTCGATCTTTAACATTTGTTATAGCCTATAGCCAAAGGTCACGCGTGTGGGTTTATTGGTTATGGTTCAGTTTAATTTAATTTAAGTTATTTGCTATAATCTACCTTTATTAAACAGTTTATTAAACAGTTGTGTATTTGTGTATGCGGTGTGTACGCGTACACATCTTACATTTTGTAACGTAGCCTATCAGTTGTAGGCTAGACCAGTCAGGGTTTCTTGAGTGCAGCAATTCTAGCCTGGTCTCCTCTCACGACCCGTCCGATAGACCCATAATTCCTCGCGCCAGGACAAGATGGAAGAAAGTAGCGACCGCTGGAGAACAATGTTTTGGCAATAAAACCCCACATCGGCGAACGAGGATTGAAAATAGGCACTATTTGATCTAACTCTTGTCATGTGTAGGTAAGTGGGAAGCCGAAGTGACATTTATCAACGAGCAAGATTGGGAATTGTCGATATATACATGGTGGATTTTCCCAGAAAAGCACGGCGCAGACGAGATGCACTTCGGGGCAACATCATTGTTTCTGATGCATGGGCCATAATGCGGGATTTTCATTGGGAACAGCTAGCATTGAGCTAGCTCGTGGCATATTGATTGTTATTACCACAATTGGTTTAATTGATTCTGTCTTTTCACTGTGGTATTTTCGGCTTTAAATCCCGCATGTGCCGAAGACGTCGAATAACGTATTGCTAGCTAAATGTAGCATGAGTGGTGTATGGCTATAATTATACCGTGGTATCAATAAATAGAGCGCGGCGAGCTGTGCTTGCGAGCCAGACAGATTTGATTTCACGAACCTCGTCAAAGACTCGGGATTGGAGATGGAGTCAATTGTTCAGTTTAGTTTGACGGAACCATGAGTTCATATTATTATTATTCATAGCAAATGTTAACGGTATGATACTCGTTTTTTGTGCATGTTTTTGTTGATTTTCCACATTATTGCTGTTCGTAGGTGAATGCTATTTATAGCCTCATTCACATCAAGTTAGCTTGGTAACGTAATGTAGCTTCACTGTGTTAACAAGGAGATGATTGCTATATCCGCTCTTTTGATGAATTATACGATAATAAAAAGCAAGACCTGACTGGGTCGCTGTGGTAAACTTGTAACTTGTATGATTGCCTGTATATTATCCGCCAATTGAGACCAGAGGGGTGGGCGATTTTCTGTAGCTGATTGTTTTGATGTAGCCGAAGATGCAGTGATTGTCTCATTGTGCTTAGCAGCTAGCATACTATGCTAACGAGTTGGCTAACTAATATGCGCCACAAAGCTCATCCGCTTTCTTCACAATTCTCTGTCTTTTTAATGGTCGGATGGATCTTAAACAGTTTAAGTCAACACTTTTGGTTGCATTGGTGCGTCGTGTTTGGCAATTTCAGTGTGATGTATACAAATAAATATAATTGTGTAACCTAAATATCTTTATTATTGACGATCATTTTCAGGCAGCTAAGAATGATCATTCACGTTAGGTTATTAGGCAGCCATTGCAACATACTTTTGTCACTAAATGTCAGATTTGTAACACGGGTAGTCAAAAACTGAAACAGCAAAGTATTTTTTGTCTTTCTTTCATAGAGAGCTGAGTAGCATAGGAGTACATATCTTTGTTTGGCCTCAAGTTCCATGCGATACAAAATGTCGCACGTAGTCTAACACGTGATGTGCTATTTATTTTCAATCACATCCTCTGTTTTTGTACACTGAAAAAAATGTTTTTCTTGAAGTGTGTTGTACATAAGGCCAGGATATTATAATGGTTTCACCTTTTAAGATAGGTGCTCGCTTACAACTAGATGCAACTATTTCCTCTGTTTAGACTATGAGTCATATAGGGATATTGCTGAATATTTTTTGCATTGCTGGTGTTAACCAAAAAAAACAAACACCGGGCAAAAAAATAATCACTGAATTCGCTGACCATATGTTCTGACCAGATTTGCATTTGAATGTGAACAATACATTTGTCACACGTGTGTGTGTGTGTGTGTGTGTGTGTGTACTGTGTATGTATATTTGGGAAAGTTTGTTTGTGCATAGAGTAAATGCATGTTTAGGCTAGCTAGAGCCTAATGAAGACTGTGAAAGGTGAACAGGATATTTAGACGACATGGTATGCTTTCCAATTACATCCCTATATTACATAGATTTTCCTTTGGAAGTGTCCATTTATATTCTACATAACTCTCTTGGTGCGGTAACAGTCAAGCCAGGTACTAGGCCACATTCATATGAATATCATGATTTTCTGTGTTTTTCTATTCCAGGATATAAGCATCCTGCCTTCCTTTCTAGTTCTCTTGCCCTTCCTCCCCCTGCACAAAGCAAGACCACCATGAGTATTATCCAAGACAAATTAGGAAACGAGTTCCTGCGCAACGGCGGCATGGACCCCAACTTTGCACCCGGGATGTTGATGTTCAGCCACTTGCCGCCTGTCACCAGCTTCACGCGGCTCTCCTCCCAGTCCGTCATGGCCGAAATGCCCCAAGAGATGGTGCTGAAGAAGGAACGCGACTCGCCCCCCGACCACCAGGCAGCAGCATCCACCAACAACGGCAACAACAACAACAACAGTGGTGGCTTCCTCCACGGCATGGGCATCAAGCAGGAGCTGTTGAGTGAGCTGGACTACCGCATGCCCCTCTACACAGGGGGGCCGGGGATGAACTGCGGTGGCAATGCAGGGAAGAGCGGTGTCGGCGACATGCTGGAGATCTCCTTTGGCAACCACCACCAGAACATGCTCCTGCACGACCTCAGCCTCAGCAATGTCCGCTCGCTAGGAGAGCCGGTGAGGAGGGGAAGGGCGAGCTGGTGGGCTAATAGAGCTGAATGCCCACCTGGTTTAGATTCCTGGCGAGTTAGTTGATTTGACAGTCCACTGGTTTGTTGTCTAGTGTCTGCGCTTGTTAACGTCATTTGTCTTTGTTTTCAGTTACCTGGACGACCAGGGAAGGAGCCAAAGGAGTCCTCGGCCCGTAGAGGACGGAAGAGCAATGGGGACGGGCAAGGGGGCAAAGCCAGACGGAAGCGTGGTGACGCCGCAAAGGTCGGACCCTTCACCGGCCTTTTTACGGTTTCTGCATGCGTTCATTGTCATGAAAGCAACCCTCAACCAGCCGTTGTGCGTTTGTATCCCGCAGGCTATGATGTTGGACGCGGACGGTTCTTGTTTGTCTCCCAACTCCAAGCCACACATCTGTGAGCACTGCAGCGCTGCCTTCCGCAGCTCCTACCACCTGCGCAGACACGTGTTGATCCATACAGGTGAGAGGCTCTCGGTGCTTCAATGCTTTTCACTTTGACCATGGGAATGTTTGAGCCTTTGATCTCCAGTGGAGGGAAGGGGGGGGTGGTACGCACGTCATTTATGTGCTGTGAAGGGGAACTGAACTGTTTTTGCAGCGGCTGACAAGTGACTGTATTACTGTATAGTTATATAGCATCAGTGTTTGCGCTATCAACGCAGCGCTATTTATTTCCTTGCAAGCTAATGAGTTGCAGAGAACTGCCGTAAACCCAGACAATCACTAAACCCTGGGATGAGTCAGGGGTGAAACTGATTCATGGGTTTCAGGAGACATTAGTCATGCTCTTTTCTGAGAATTCTGCATTTGGCTCATACACCAATACGTTTAGAAATGTCTAAACTGATTCCACTGCTAATTTCTATTCAAATGAACGTAACTGTGCCATATATAAATATATTATGCGGTCTGCTATAAAAAAAGAAGAAATTGTTGCTTTTAGTTTGATAGCTTTCTCTACTAATGATCATACCAGAGCCTTTCAAATGCCACAGAATGTCCTGTGCTGACACTGTGTGATTAGTGCAGTGGCCCGATGCCTGGTTTGTGGACGGGCTGAATGTTAATTAATGTGGTGAGCGTGTGGTTGTACTCTTGATCGCACAGGTGAGAGGCCTTTCCGCTGCAGTCAGTGTAACATGAGTTTCATCCAGAAGTACCTGCTCCAGAGACACGAGAAGATCCACAGTGGTGAGCCTCTGCTTTTTACAACACAAACACCCTCGTTCCATGCATAACGTGTCTCGCCAGGGTAGGTTAAAAACCTTACATGTTACGCAGTACGTTGCAATTTGGTTTTAAGCTACTTCTACATTTCCGGCAGCTGATTTTACAGACAGTGATCTTGACATTGTAGCCAAATGAAATCTAAGCATTTCTTAGCTTTCAGTGTATAGGTGAGCAATATGACACTGTATGTGTGATATTATACAATATCATATGATACCTTACTTAAATAAGGTATGTGTAAACATGCTATCTGGTCTCATGTTGATGAGATATGTTTTGCCTTTAATGAAAGAGTGAGGCTGAATAGCTGCTGTACACCTGGATGTATCTATATAGCTCCTTCAATACAGGCGCCCACTCCTGCACCAGTGACATTTCACTTAGGTATAATAATGGCTGTCCATTGCTGTGCCCTTGTTGTTTTAGGGGAGAAGCCGTTTAGCTGTGACCAGTGTAACATGCGCTTCATTCAGAAGTACCACATGGAGCGACACAAGAGGACCCACAGCGGAGAGAAACCTTATCGATGTGACACCTGCCAGCAGGTAATAAGCTGACATCCTAGCATGTGGCTGCTTACTACTCTGTGGTTCCTCAGCTTCAAGTACTTAATGGGGCACAGTGCATGAGGTGTTCTTAGGTCCTCTGTGGGTTGCTATCATGTTGTCTTCTTCTTTGTATCCTACATTAATACCAGTCCAATCTGTCCTTTTAACATGTTTGTTCCATTGGTTTCTGCTTTGCTTGGTTCAAGATGACCTCCTCAATTATGTTGTTGTGACATTGTTGTAGAAGCCAATGAAGCTCTAGCCCAAAACAAATGGGGACAAAGGTATAGACAATCACATGCCTAAAGGCCCCGATATACTTGCTTTGTCTTACGTTCCAAAGGATTGCAGCATACGCGCCCGATACACGTGGTAGCCATCTTGCGTACGCATAGTTAAAAGCAAGCATATTGCGGGCTTCAAGCCTGATTTATAATTCACTGTCAAACACGGCTTTGTAGGGCCAGAGGTTTAAGAACATTTTCCTTTGTTTTGCTTTTAGAGTTCTCCATTTGCTTCCATGCAGCAGACTGGAGGGGGCTGAGTCACGTGACTGCACATGCCTTAGTTAACAGTATAAATAGTTCTATATTTTGTAAAAGCAGGATAACTTAGTTTTGCTAGCAAAGGGAGGGCCAAAGCATTAAATAATGAAAGCTACATGGAGTCATAATTTTCTTATAGTAAAATATATTGACAGTCAATGTACTTACCTGTTGTGTTATTACCCTGTACTGTACTGGTTGTATTATGCATTCGGAATCGGTGAGCGCTTCCTTCTATTTATGCCTACTCCACCAACCAATTGTAGGAATTTTGGTCTGTGATATTTTAGAACCATTACCATATTCCAGAAATTGCATTTACTTAGGAGAGTCTCCTTGAATTAGCTGACTTAAAATCGCTAGCCTACATACTGGTGCAAAATTTACTCACAATGGGGGCGGCGCCAGTAACGTCTTAACTTCGAAGGCTGTAGAAGACCTATGAAACGTAGATATATTAACATTAGGTATTAAAATCCCTACATTGTTTTATAGTAAGCTGTCTGTCATGCATATAAGTCTGTTATGCTCTGATATTATGTGATGCGCAACACCGGAGCTGCAGTCTTCTACGGCAGTGAAGTTAAAGTTCGATATACGGCCGTCGTGGTTGACACTATTGATCGTAAGACAGCAGCGTTTTCTCAGTAGATAGTACTCATTTATTGAAATTCATGGTTTATTGCTGTGTCTAGGATTGTCACAATTTCAAGATGAGTGTCCCATGCCAAAACAAATAGGCCTATTTGTAAAACATGCCTCCCCATATTTCTGACAAGCTTGATTGAACAGGATTTTTATCGAAAAAAACAACCTGGGAAAATTACGTCCGTTAGAGGTTCTGAATTTCGGTTTCAATTACTTTTCGATAATCGTCCAG
The DNA here is from genome assembly GCA_026546735.1 of Forbesichthys agassizii. NCBI lineage: Eukaryota > Metazoa > Chordata > Actinopteri > Percopsiformes > Amblyopsidae > Forbesichthys > Forbesichthys agassizii. The sequence goes on from JAODLL010000011.1 coordinate 525,705, forward strand.
CCCTAGTCTCAAAGGGCTGTAATGTGAATGTATTCCTGATATTCAGGAACCGAACATACAAACAGCGTTCTTTGGAACTGTGTCCCATGGTCAATGTTGGTGTAACTAAGAGATTCGCTGGGAATAAATATATTTTTTACGCTTATTTCAAATAGTTTACACTCAATTCAACCAGACAAAGTGGGCTTTTACATGCTCTGTAAACAATTCTAATACTATAAATACTGAGCACGTCAGTGTACATTTGCACAGACATTAACAATGCAGATCTGCTGAAGCATAAATCAGGCTCTAATTCCTACTACTAACTATTAATAACCACTATGAAAGGAAGATTAAATAGTGTTACTTGAACACTATTTAACAAAATTGTAACTTTTTCGGTATATGATAATTTGTCATGCTGATGTATTTATACAGTAAATATTGAGATGAATTGTAAAAAGTGAGGATAGGTTGCCCTAATTCCTGGATTTGATCCCTGACATTCCTGTCCGCACCTGACATTGACAATAAATACCAAAAATCGGTAACACAGAATTAAATGGGAATTAAGGCAAGCTATTGCCTACTGCTTTAATCATAGCAGTTGTAGCCAGAGATTAAACCATATGAAAATTACATATCAGGGATGAAAATATTCATGGTTAATGGTATTATCACATTATTGTTACAATGTGCTGAATAAAAAAATTAAGCTACTGGTGTAAAGGGCCTAATTAGGTAGGTAGAATAATAGCCTAAATTACAAATAAATGTTTTGTCGTCTGTCCCCCGTCCCTCTACTGTATGTAATGTTGTGTTATGATTCACTTACTGCATTAGCTATTAACCTAACATGTCGTGCATGTTTTAATTTATGTAGAATCATGAATATTATAACATAGGCTACCTTTATGACTACACATTCAGGGGAGCAACCAGGTTACATACAGTAGACTAGACTTGCCTAGTTGTGTTTGTTCCTTGGTGTGCGAAGGACTGTTGTCACTGCCTTCTGCCAGGTTTTTGTTGACCCAAAACAGCCCAGTTTATGCTGCATCTAGCAGGTTGCTAACTGGTTCATGTTGGATGCTGGTAGGCTGTTTACCGTGAGTTTTGCAGCATGGTAATTAAATACTGTTTTAATAAATACTATTTATAATGATAACAATTTCAGGAAATTTACCAAGGTGTGAAATCTGTAACCGTTAACATCCCTAGTTGCCGTTGGCTAGTTGCAAGTTGCTGATAACATATTTACTTAACTCGACTTTCATAGTGCTATTATTTGGCTATCTGTGTAACTTCGGCATTTTCCGATTCTAAATGTTGAATTAGTCACATGGTAACATTGGCAGTCACCAGACAAACTCTGCGAAGTGGCCACATTAGTACCCACCAAATAGTATTTTAACGTCCCGCTGTTTGCAGACATCTTCTTGGTGGACGGATGTGAGGCGTAATACTAGTACTCACTTTTATCCAAAGTGATTTAAAGTATCTTGTAGCTTACCTAATGGTAGAGGGAACATACTGTTTATCAGATTCCCACACATAGACTCGGATGGGCCGCACAGGCATTATTAACAGCCACCGACGTGTATTTGGCAACCCATTTGAGCATTTCATAATTGTTTTTATTCTGTCAGGAAGAAAGACGCCATTAGATTAACAAACTAGTGAGCAATCTCTCCTTTTTCAAACACTCATGTTACAAAGTTATTTCAATTAATAATTCTGTTTCGTAAAATGGCCTGTCGCTATCACTAATATTAAAGTTGAGGATGCCCCGTTAGTTGAGCATGCCCCGTTCGTTTAACAGTCATTCTCTGAACTCTGATAAAATATAGTATAAACATATCAACGGAGAGCCAAAATCACTTCCGCATTACGGGACCTTATTTTGGAAAAAATATGCATGACCGTAAACGGCGAGAATCAAAACAAATGTTTTAATTGTATCACAAAGTACACAAATGTTTGTCTATTTAAAAGATAGTTAATTTCACGAACGTTGCAGTTTATTGTGAAACTATAAAGTAATCTTTTAGTTCTGTGTGTAACCGCTCAGTGAACTACAGCCTTTGTCGCACAACATGCGTCACCAAAACAATGCTTTCTTTGGCTTGTGGGCTGTGGCTGAGAACGTCATGATGTCAAGTTATACAATTTATGGGTTTGTAGTCGTACTAACTACGTATTTTCACAGTCTTATACTTCAACCAATGTATGACAAACTGCAACTTTCTTAACTAGAAAATGTCTCTTTTAAATGGCCTAATGTCTAAATTCAAATGGGATCAAAAAATGATTTGATTCTTGGCGTTGACTGTCATACATATTTTTTCAAACTAAGGTCCCATAATGAGGAAGTGACTTAGGCTCTCTATTGAAAATAAAGCTTTAACTTTAATAGGTTAGATATTCTGTACAACATGTAATCTAAAGTATGTATTATTAGTTAAATAACTGACTTAAATATAACACTAAGTTAATTTACAATAGTAGATATACAATGTGATATAGCTTGTTTAGTGTAGCTGCTATAGTAATGGTCTACTGACAATTGTCAGAAGAGGGACACTTTTTGGTATTAATACCATTGTAAATTGTAGAGGCAAATTATATAAAATAACATGTTTTGCTTGGTTTTTTACCATTGCCACACCATTTGATCATACTGTTGTAGGCTGTATGTATGTTGCACGCTCGAATTGTTGTAATATGTAAAAATACTCAGGATTTACAGTCCCCAAACACGGATAATGTGTTCATGCTACACAATCAATGCACCATGTCCATCATGAGCGGTTACATAACAGTGTGGGGTGGATATTCACCTAGAGACCTAGCCTATCATAGCAAACCCTTGACCTTCCCCCCGCACGCCGGCTACCACCACAAGTATATTTCAGATTTGTGGGAAACACTGTATATTGCGTTTTGAGAAGCGGCCTTAACCATGTTGCCTTCCTTTCGGTGCCTTTTACTTCTTTTGAATTAGCCTCGTCTGACCGACTGTTATGGGGGTGTAGCACAAGGCTCAATGTCTTCTCTCACCTGTTCTCCCGTCTGTGTGTCCATATTAGTTCTTCTCCCGAACCGATCGGTTGCTGAAGCACAAGAGGACATGTGGAGAAGCCATAAAGAAGGGCCTGGACCCCAGCATGCTGGAGCTCAGCGAGGCGGAGCTGGCCCAGGGCAGCTACTCGCTCACTCAGGGAACCGCTGCCTCCTCCGGCCGCAAAAGGTCCAAGTCCAAAGCCAGCGAGGGCGGCGGCGAACGCAAGAGGAAGAAAAACACGGCGATGGCGGCTGCAGCAGCCGGGATGCCCACCGGGGAGATGTCCCGGGACCTGGGCCTGCGGGACTTCACCATGGAGCCCGGCGCGCCCTCCGGCTCCCAAGGACGCACCCCCAAGCTGCTGTTCAAAAAGGCCAGCCGCAAGGCCGCCGACAAAGCGCTGCTGTGCGCGGAGGACGCCGCCGGCTCCTCGCCCTCCCTCCACGGGCAGAAGCTGTTGTCCCAGAAGCCCCCCGGCGCCATGGAGCATGGGGCGGTCCCCGGCCTGGACGCCATGGGGCTGAAGCAGGGAACGATCCCCCCCATCTCCACCTCCACCAGCAGCAACTACGACGACGCCATGCAGTTCGTGAAGAAGCGGCGCTACCTGCACGCGGTGGGCGACTACGGCGGCGCGGGGGCCTCGCTGCACATGGCCCCTCACAGCAGCGTCATCATCCAGGGCTCCCTGGGGCCCGAGCCCACCCTGGCCATGCTGGACCCGTCGCCCCTGGAGCTGAAACACGACAAGTCGGGCATCCCCGATGAGGTGCTCCAGAGCCTGCTGGACCACTACGCCCACAAGGCGGAGCATCACCACGCCCACCACCACGCCCACCAGCACCACCAGCAGCATCACCACCAGCACCACCACGACGCGACCTTCGACCTGTCGGACCACCCCCAGCACGTGGACCTGCAGCCGGCCGCCCCCGTCACCCCCGAGCTGGAGGACGAGACGGGGGGGGCGTGCGGCGACAAGACGGTGGTGATGAGCGAGTACTCCAAGTTCCTGCTGCAGGCGCTGGAGCGCACCAGCCACAGCGGGCCCTTCCCGGGCCTGGGCCTGGGCCCCGGCGGGGGGGCCTTCCCCCTGCTGTCGGGGAGCCCCAGCCCCACGGGGCCCCTGGTGTACGCCACGTCCCCGCTGGACTGCGGCTACCCGCCCTCCGTGTCGTCGCCGGTGCCCCTGGTCGCCCCCGCCGCCCCCGCCTCTTCCTCGTCCTCCTCGGCCTCCGCGTCGTCCTCCTCCAAGGCCCACTACGGCCTGCTGGTGGGCTCTCCCTCCCAGCCAGCCTACCACCTCAGCCTGGAGGCCTCCAGCGGCAGCCAGCAGCAGCAGCAGCTCACCCCCTCCCAGGAGCTGACGGAGCAGCTTGAGAAGCAGCACTCCCCGGGGGGCGGCTACGGCGGCATGCCCCCGCAGGACCTGAGCGGCCGTGGCGACCGCTCCAAGGGGCAGCAGGGCAAGGGAGGCGCCGCGGCCCCCAATGGCTCCGGCTACCCGGACCTCTCCCCCCTGGACGCCCCCAAGGAGAGCACCTACCAGATCGAGAACTTTGCCCAGGCCTTTGGCTCCCAGTTCAAGTCGGGCCGCCGCACCCCGCTGAGCTACGCCGCCGACCCCGGTCCGGAGGTGGATCACCGAATACGGACTCCAGTGTCAGAATTCTCAGGGTATAGCAGTTTGTTAGCTGACGTGAGCGAGCCAGTGAGTACAGGATCCAAAACCCCAACAAGCCAAAGTTTCAGATAAAGGGTGAAACGAGTTGAACCCAGTTGGGGGGGGGGCACTGTTCCTTTTACTGTCCATGATGTCCCTGTACCCATCAAAATAATGTTGTTGTTGTTGTAGCGAGGTCAAATAAACACTGCCATTAACTGTTAATACGAAAACTCTACCAGGGAGGGTCTTCCGAGGCCTCAAATGCAATTTTTTAAAATATTCTCCTTTTTTTATTATGTATTCAGTCTCTTAATTTTTGTTTAGAGTAGTAGGTATGATCTGAAAGTAAACCATAGATATAAATGTAATTTAAAACATTTAGAGGGTAGCTATTTACTTGCTTGTGTTTTCGTTTGTTTATCCTCTGAACTTTTGTGTTTTACCAATCAACATACAATTGTAAAGTAATAATGAATGATGTTGATGATTTCAATAATGTTCGTGGCAGGGAAAGGCCCAGATTTCAAATGGCAAAAAAAAGTATATGTTGTCTGTTACAAAAAACAAACGTATTAACTCAGGAAATAGGCAAAATTGTGTAATAAGACTTTGTATTATGAGATGCAATTAGCACACTTACCAGTGTACTACAAAGCTTTTTTTCCCCTCTAACTCCTCAGAACAAAGAGTTGTGTGTTCTTCCGGTTTTTAGTGCTTTTTATTTTTTGGGGGGCAGGGGGAGGAGAAATATCATGGTACTGTGTTAATGTTAATATATCCACTAACCTTTCTAAATATTTTTGTAAAGGGCCAATGTGTTTACTTTATTATATGGATGAATTAAACCAATGGCACATGGATGCATTCTAAGCCGAAGAGAGCACATTGTTATACAGTATCGTTTGATGAGGTGCTCCTAGCTAATGCAAAACCATTCATCACGATCTTTCATTTGTTTTTATTTTTATTTAAGTCTACACGCACGAAATATAAAAAATACTGGTCCTTGGTCTAATGATCCATTCAACATACGGCTCATTTTGTTGGAGATGTCGTCAGTTTTCCACTCCACGCCTTGCTGTATTTAATATTTTTTGCCAATGGAATCGAGCACTTTTAACAAATCATTGAATATGACAACAACCCATTCAATTTTCATATGTGATGTTTTTAAGAGGAGAAAACTGTGAACTAGGTGGGTCTGTGTGTATTTTTTTGGGGGGGCGGGGGGGTTACTAGGCATGGGCATTTTGATGTATTTTGTTGCCTTTTAAGGGGAGAGTGGGTGGGTGTGGGATTTGTGAAAAGTTTTTGGGTATTGTAAAACTATATTTTGCCATAATTTGTTATACTATATTCCGGAGAGTACCTCTTTGTATTTAAGTTGTTCAGAGAGAGGGACTGAAATGCTGGAGCTTTTTTATTATTTTTTATTATCGCACGGTTGAGAATGACTGCTGGTTGCATATCCAAACCCCTTCCCTTCTATTTATTAACTAGTCTCAAAAGGACCCGCTAGCTGAATCCTATTTGCAGGTTGACACCGGAACCTCTCCCTACTTTTTACATTTTGAAGCCCACAAATATATAATGGCAAAGAAAGACCAGTGATACAGCCTGCAATATTGTGTTCATCCCCAAATAGCAGTCCTGCACTCATAAGAATACACAATGGCCTTCTTTGTCTTCCATGGCTTGTGCCATTCTATATCGGCAGCCAGGGTTGATATTTAATTGAATTCATTTCCTGTGAGCTCCCCCCCCTCCCCCCTCCCCCCTCTCTCTTCCCACTCCACTCCAACTTCCCCTTCCGCCTTTTCCGTGCATCTGTGAGCTCCACAGCCAAGAGACTTTGAAGCTGCTCAGATCACAGGGAACAAAGACTTGCTGATCTGGCCACTTCACTCCAAACACACTATGCTTTTAAATAGTAAAAGGAAAAAAATGTTGAGATGGAAAAGAAGGAGAAGATTGAAAAAAAAAAACATAAAAATTAAAAAACAATAGGATTGACCTAAATATACCTCATATCACTGAAGCGTAAGAAAGCAGGGACATGCGTTTCATGTATGTAGTGGACATTTCTGTAGTATAGGTTCATAATGTATAATCATTCAACACCACACCTGTTTACAATTAGAGCAATTGACTTGTCAAAATGCAAATGTCTTTTTATTTAATAATAAAATAAATGGTCTAAAGGCATTCGCGCCAAGCAGTGTTGCATTCTAGATGCCTCATAGAACGTTACTTTTTCTCATGTCACTATATCCCTTATTTTTGTTACTTGCCATGTGTTTTGATATGATCTCTAGAAGGATATTGTTTACAAAATGTACAAAAACACTATTTTTTTTTTCTTCCAATATGCATGTCAATTTTGTATGGCTTTTTCTGACAGTCACCTCAACACCAAATTTTGTAGCAGAAGCCTCCCTGTTCCCATGTCTTATTTGTTGTGATATAATTTTCAGGCCTGTTATCTGTTAAGTTTAAACGGAGTAGAGAAGCCAATAAAAACTTTTTTGTTACAAAAACAAATGTGTATTGCCTTTACTGCCTTTTTAATTGTAGTCCTATATTTTAGTTTTCTTGGCCATTTGAAATTGCCTTTATAATTGGGTTATTGTAACGATTTCTCCAGCTTTAATACAATGTGTCAAAGTAGTGCTGTGTTATATACACTACCGGCCAAAGGTTTTAGAACACCCCACATTTTCCAGTTTATTATTGATATTCAAGTAGTTCAAGTCCCATGAATAGCTTGAAATGGTACAAAGTTAAGTGAACTGCCAGAGGTTAAAAAAAAAAGTTGAGGTAACAAAAAGAACTACAGTTGCAAGCAACACTGGACGGGCCCTCGCGCCGTGACGCACGTCGGGGCGTGGTGCGGACTCGGATATGAATCATTATGCGTGTTGTGTGAGACGATTCTGTAGAAAATGTGGGCAACCTGCTAGGAGCTGTGAATGAAAGCATAAAGTGTATATATTAATGTTTCCAGTAGGTGGCGCTATAACTTTGAGTGAATGTTGGCATGTCGATCTGTTCAGGGTGGGGCTCTAATGATTTAATAAAAATTTGGTACAGATTTGAGCATTTATGGAGAAGTTACAACAATTGTTTTCTGTTGCCAGCAGGTGGCGCTATGACTTTGAATGAATACTGACATATCGATGTGTTCAGGATGGGAATTTTATGAATTGATTAAAATTTGGTACAGATTTGAGCATGTATGGAGAAGTTACAGCAATTGTTTTCTGTTGCCAGTAGGTGGCGCTATGACTTTGAGTGAATGTTGATATATCAATGTGTTAAGGGTGGGGCTCTTATGAATTGATAAAAATTAGGTACAGATTTGAGTATTTATAAAGAAGTTACAACAATTGTTTTCTGTTGCCAGTAGGTGGCGCTATGACTTTGAGTGAATGTTGACATATCAATGTGTTCATGGTGGGACTCTTATGAATCGATTAAAATTTGGTACAGATTTGAGCATGTATGGAGAAGTTACAACAAATTGATGCGTCTCGGCGAAGGATTTACCTTCGCCGCCACGCCCCAGACAAGCCGTTAAGCGAAAACCCAGAATATTCACATAATATCATCGACAGGGTTTTATGGCTTGTCTAAGACAGTTTTGAATTAAATTAATCTAACCAGCTAGGAGCAGTATGTGAGGGTCCTTTAGCTTTTTTTAAGACAGTTTAGAAGTAGATTTATGAAACAAGCTAGGAGAAGAACATCACACCATAAAAATAGACATTTCCTGTTGCCAGTATGGTGGCGCTATAATTTTATGTAAATTTTGGCATACAGATGTCTTCAGGGCGGGACGTTTATCAAACTTGTAAAGTTTGGTGCATTTCTGAGCATGTACACAGAAGTTATA
>JAODLL010000011.1:547909-559658 GCA_026546735.1 Forbesichthys agassizii
GTTTTCTTTTGTTTCTATTTTTTGTATTAAAATAAAAAAAAAAAAAAAAAAAAAAAAAAAAAAAAAAAATAAAAAAAAAATAATGTGCCTAAACTGATTAGACACATCAATGCTGGTGTTAATATTGTTGTATTTTAAATGTTTAAATGTTGGGTAATGAGTGCAGTCAGGCTCAGAGCTGGGATGAGTTTACACTTTAACATTTCATTATTTGGCAAGAATTTTTACTAATTAAACAGTATACTAACTCTCAGAAGATCAGGCTCCGACGTAGCAGCACAATGTTTCATCTCTCCAGCAAAACCTCAGAGGACAAGCGACTTGATGATACTCTAAAACAGGGGTTCCCTGGAACAACTTTCTTGTGCCAAGAGCCACCTAGAGAGGACTAATCTATTTAGAGACCCTCCAATCACAAAGTACCGGTAACGCAATTTTCAAAAACCTATCCGTTTTAGCTAATGCCGTGTGTGCGCCAAATATTTTTAAGCAGAGTGCTCCAGAATCTATGGTGTGCACACGGCTAAATAGAATTTCATCCAATCAGGAACAAGTAGGCTATTTTGCCACAACCGTACTCATGACTAATGAGTGGAACAGCAAGGTAATAAAGCCTGGAAGCTGATATTCTTCATTGATTCAATGGCCACTTGCAATTTTCGTGACCCACTCACCCACTCAGTGAGCGGGAGTCCCGACCCACCCACAATAAACGCTGCTCCAAAAAACCTCTGAGGATCACATTTACAAGTGTACAGGTTGTTACTGCCATTTGGAATGTCAAAAATACCGTCTAGTTGTTGGTTCGAGGGCATTAAATGATTCAATATATCTGCATATAGTTACTGTTATGTACAGAACATTATTAAAGCCGTACGGTGGTGTAAGAGTATGAAAATATATGCATATATGAGAATGTTTTATTAAATCTAAATGACAGATGATGCCTGTGGTTGTCAGAAGGTGAGTTGGTTGATAAAGAAAGTCAGAAATGAAAGTACTGTAATCTTTGCATTACACGATAAGATGCAACATGAACAGTAAGAATTAATAATTACAGGCCTGACAAACAGTCTTGGTAAAAGCAATGTAAGAACACTGCTGGGTGGCACTGGCAATAATGAATAGGGATGACAGTGCTGTGAAAGAAAATGACCTCCTGGTCCCAGTTTTCAGATGAGCACACATACAATCATGCACACACACGTACCCACGCCTTAGGCCGCCCAGTGCACCTTGCTGCTGCTGCTGCTGTTGATGAAGGAACCTCTTCCTGGAGGCATCCATAGATGGTGGTCCCATAGCTGGCCGCATGGACATGTTCCCACCACCATAAGAAGGTCCAGGGAGCTGCCCCCCTATTGACCCCATTGGGCCCCCCATTAGACCACCCATTGGACCACCCATTAGACCTCCTCCCCTACTGGGTAGCATTCCTGGGCGCTGGAAGGTAAAAAATTATATTTCATTTTTTTAAATTACAAACCGGCCAAATATATTTGACCACAATGAAAAACGAATGAATAATAATAATACAAATATACATACAGGTTTGTACTAAAACAAAATGTTCAAACTGTTGTCTCGTTTGTAAATGGCGGTGGTGATGAATAGTGGGGGGAAATCCAGTTACCACTGTACTGTAGTCAGTCGTAGGCAAACTTTCTGAAACTTAATCTGAAAGAGTAGCCACGTGATTCTCTATCGCAAATCAGTATGTAATGTTAACCAGCACTGAATATAAATAAAACTGTATCCATACATTTGTTTTAATGACCACATTAAATAAATTAAAATCCAAAATGATTGTAAACTTACGTTTACCTTGTTTTCAAACGCGGAAGTCTCCCACCTTGACGATTTAAGTATTTGAAAATAGCATATTTGGCGTTTTATGTTATTTCCTGGATGTGTTTTTGTAACATTTATGTATTAAACTGCTTTAATATGTTTGGGTATACAGTTAATTATCCGATTTGGTGTAAACCCAGTGTTCCATGCCATAAAACAGCTATATTGAACGTGTAATTCTAATGTATTGACACCCGCCTGCTTTCCTCTTTTTCCTTCGCATGTGGTGTTGTGTCAAATTACTTTAAGTCTAAACATGATTGTGCAACTTTAAGTAGTTTATTAAGGAACCAGCCACAACAGAAAGCAACTTCTGCCAAGTATCCGCGATCTCCCGCTGGATTCAAAAGTTGTGTTTTGTGCCGTAGGTAAAATTCAAGGTAAGTGTTAAGACATACCTGGTGGTATTGGGGAACGTTGTTCATGGGTCGGGGGTATCCCGCAGGAGACTGTGGCATTCCTGGCATCCGCATCCCTACAGCATGTCCAGCGTTCAGGTTTGGGTTCATTGGAAGACCCGAAAATCCTGCTCTAGAAGCCATTTCTAGACCTACAAGTGGTTTTAAAAAGAGCTCGATCTACTACTGTAAATGTCGTTCCAATGACGTGTGCTGCAAGCTGGCTACACACACAGCTTCCAAGTTGCATCTGACGCTAGTTCACTTTCAACTGAGGTCCGGGCAGGTCTGATTCTGACAGGGAGCCCACTGTCAACAAAAAGCTAGCTAATGTTAGCTAGTTAGCTAATATTGCGAGTTCCGGGGTTAGCACGCGATCCCACTAAAATCACTTTTCTACATTTAGCCTACTTTGAACGCTGCGCTGTGATCGTTGTTTTTGTCACCCCTCCTCCTACTTTAATATAGCTAGTCAGTCCTCGTTTCAGGCAGTTATTCATAATGGTGACAGTTAACGTCTGACTGATTGGTGTTTATAGTTGGCTCTGGTGTCGTGCCAAAGTGTATGTCTGTCATAACTACTAGGTCTACATATGCAACCGGCAATATTTCAGATAACAATAATGTCGCAAAGAGGGAAAACCACCAACAAAGCAAGTTATAGAAAATAGATTAAGTTCTGGAAAAATACATACTTTCTGCCCTAGGAGAGTAGGGGGCCAGGGATTTAAACAATTGATCACTTAAGTATAAGACCCCTGGCCTACAGCATTACTGTTTTTGTAAAGACTAAACTAATAGATAATGTACCCTTACATTATGCAGAGTAAAACTTATGAACTTCAGTGTTGAGATAACATGCACAGAAAAACAACTCTTTACAAGTTATTTTAACATTAGGACTGAACGACAGCTACACCTGGTGGTAATAGCAGGTCAACACATTCTGATGACATATTTTCCTCTTGGATACCATTTCATTCTTCAGAGTTCCTGTTAGGCTAGAAGTTATGACTGTTTCATACTACACAAATTTTATATCAAAGTTTTAAAAGTGTAGAAACTGTTTTTTTTCTGTGTTTTTCCTAACATGAAAACGAATTAAGTTTTTTAGTTAACTTCTTTGGCATTATTCAGTAAGTTACCCAATTAGACTGCTTAACTAACATTACAATGGGAGTGATGTGACTGACATTTTAGTTTTGTATGATGTTGCTGCTGATATTTGCCACCTTTAGAATAGAGACACCATATGGACAGGTAACAAATCATTTATTATGCTAGACAGATGAACAAAATGATCCATTATAGCAGCAATTAAACTATTGGAATATTTACACTATCACATCACACCAAGGATAGTTTTTACCCTTTACAATGTAAACACATGATACAAAGAGTTTTGAATGCTAGAAAACAAGCCCAACAAGATATCTAAAAAAAAAAAACAGCCCTGATTCTTCCAGCAAATAGCTGCTTATATAATACAGGGTTCATTTGCTTTACATGTTTCCACATGCAAACTGGCAGATTCCCTTCTCATACACTATTATTTCTTTATCTAGAGAATGTACAAAATAAAAAGACAAACCATTGGTCATGATTGTGTAAATAGTAACATTTTTAACACTTTTTTTACAAAAAAAAAAAGAATTCTGATTATTAATGTTAATCATAACTACACTGTGGGTGGTCACGCATAACCAGACCTTAAATTAAGACTGATGGGAAAATTCCTTATTTTGACGACATCAAAAACAATGTCAAGTATACTGTAAGGTCTCGACTGGATCTGCAGAACAGCAAACATGATAAATGTCACCTAAAACGTCAATCTCTGTTGACTTGTCAACAAAAGAGCAGAAGAGTGTTATTGATCTTCAAAGGAGCTTGTCTTTGTGCGTGCGGTCTGTGGGCACATATTGTGAGAACACAGGTGGGTTATTGAGGGAATGCCTCATCTTTCATTAACATGCGAGGGCTTTCTTGGTTGTCCAGACGACGCCTAGGTCCCATCATGCCTAGTAAAAATAAAACCAGACAATGATATCTAAAAAAAAACCAGTCAAGACACAAGTTTTCTTTAAGCAAATAATGTCATGCATAAGATCCTGAACTACTTACATTATATCAATGTTTTTTTAACATATACACAGTATTTTGCAGTTTTGTTTGTGTACCTTAAAATGTCATAATTTGTTGGCATTATGTACAGTACACAATAAGATCAATAATAGTATGTGGACATGTGACCTCCAAACTGTAGCAAAAAAGTTGGAAGCATACAACAGGCATGTGATTGCGATAGGATCAAAAGGCAGGAAAATGTACAAAAATGTACAGAGTAAACATTTTGATGGCCACTATGCCTACTAAAATTCTCTTGAAAACATACATAAACATAAACCCTGAAAACAGCCCCACACCGTAAATCCTTCTTCCAAAGTTGACCTTGCAGAATTTGTTTGATAATTTTGTTAAAAACTTAACTAGTCAGAAAACATATAGAATGTACTACTCGTATTCACCCAAAGTAACCATTGTTATGAAATGCCATGGGAAATTAAAACGGTTGGCTAGAGAATGGCATGTATTTTCTTGTGCCGCGCTACGCTTCTCTGCCCCAGACTTTCTATTTCTAGCTGTTGAAGCAACTTGGTCTTCCGCCGACGACCGAAGAAGTTGAATCAGTGGCAACACCCACAAGACACTCGCAGACATCACCAGACAACCTTGGTAAAGCAGAAATACTAATACAGTATATCGCCCCCACGTGTCGGCAGACATCTTGTGTATGCGACTCAAGGCTGCATGGCACACTGCATGGCATTGGGCTTGACATTTTAGCAATGGGTGTACCTGAAACACTTAATTAGGTGGGGCGTCCATATACACTTTAGGCCATATAGTGCATATCACTATTCTAAAAGCCCACTCAATTAAAATAACCTCAAACCATTTTCTCAATTTTTTTTTACTAACAATACTTACCACTTTTATGCTTAAAGGATTTGGATCTTCTGGGTGAATTTGGATTCTATTGCATAAAAAGAAATAGTTTATAATCAAAGAGGACGCCGTTTATAAATGCCTTTAAATGTGGATAAGACATGCATAAGTAGACCATGTCTCCTGGACTAGGCTTGATATCCTGCATAATTACATCTCATTCCTTCAAAATCAACATTTCCTTTCCTTGTGATAGAATACCTGGGGTGTAGGACTTAATGTGAATAATAGAATGTATGTCAGTGGCTATGTTAATAAGATTCCAAGCGATCTTTATAAAAAACACCCTGAACATACCTTGTCTGATTTCCTTTTCTTGGCTGCAATTGTAAAATAAAAAGATGTTCAAGATATACAAGTAATTACATGGAAGCGTCATATTCTAATAATGAATCAGATTGTATGTGAGGGTTTGTATTTGCATGTAAAAATAGTACGACCAAAATAGCAACCATTTCATCACCTTTCTTTTCGGCACCATAGGACCAGTCGTTATCATTAACATCATCGTTGTCCTCTTGGTCACTCTCTGACTTGTTGTTTGTGTTGTTACCAGTGACTATTCTGTAAAGAACAGAGAAACTAGGTGTGAAGCATAATGACTCATTTATTAAATCACTAATCTCTTATAGGCAAGATCTTATTCAGAATATGATTGTAATTGTGTTTCTCCCCCCCCCAACCGATACGTAAAGGATTTAAAGGACTTGCCCCTTAATACAAATACTGCGTTGTGCTTATAGGGAAGAACGGGTATGGTTGTCACATTTTGTATTCCTGTGCATATTTCTCAGCATTATCTCATCAAAGAGCAATGAGTTCACCATTTTTTTAAAGCTTTGTGTCTTGTGGGAAAATGGTATAATTGTTTTTATAATATATTCTTTATTAGCGAATAAGGGTGCTGTGACACCGTGACAACCAACCCTATTGCGGGGTTGGTGTCACAACATGTGGGATTGGTTGACGCTATATTTTTGAATGAGTTTTTTGGTACTAAATACATTTAAAAAAAATAATAAGTTGCTATTTTGAAGTAGACACATTCATTCATAACTGATAAATGTTTGTTTGAATTCATTAGAATTATGAATGTAGCAAAAACTGCCAAATGCCAATCGTGTCCAGGCTTGCATACTTTATTAACAGCCGCCCAAGAGTATATGAAATGTATTTATGGAAACCTTTGGATGCCTTTTCATGAAGAAGGCAAACCAGTAAGCTCCAACCTGATCGAGTTCCATCCATGAAGCTGGAACACGTATGTTTTCAGAAAAGCAAACTGGTATGCCAGTTTTCTGAACTCTTGGGGGATAGCTAAAAGGAAATGTCTGCTGCCCGATATATAAATTCTTCAAGGTTTTTCTTTATCTTCATTTAATATTTTTCTGAAATTTCCACATCTTGCTCTATGGCCTTGACACCCTGCTTCTCGCAATAGTGTGCGGTAATTAATACCACACTCCTTTGCCTTTCCTCTTATGGTTTGCTTCTGAATTTTTACCAGACGTACTGCCCTAAGCATGATATTTGGTGGGGTGCTGCCCTGTTTTCCTCACTGAATATCTTGGCATTGTCCTATAACAATAGAATACAGTGAGGTTTTGTAGCAACTTTGTCATAAAACATAGGGTGGTGTGCTCTAAATTGTGACAACCTACCCCAACCTGAGTTTTTAGATACATTTGTTGCTAGTTAGCTTGTTGGCTGACATGGCAACAAATATAAGCTATCAACATATTCTATTAAAGACTTACAAGAAAACTAAAAAGAATGTGAAATATTTTGTTTCAGTGGCTAAAAATAATAAAACATCTCACCTCTGACTGGTGTGAATTAACGTTCTGAAACAAAGTGTGGGCTCACAAATAAAGATGGGCACAAATTGTGAAACAGCGCCCCCTAGTGAAGGAGTTGTGAGCTCGGTGACAACCAACCCATGTGACAACCACACCCGGTGTCCCCTACATTCGAAAAAACCTTTCTAAGCAGTTAACAGACATGATTGGAGACAGAGCAAACAAAGGCAGTACTAGGCTTTCATGTGTCAGCTCAAAAGGACGCCCAGGGTATGTGGAGCCATTTTTAAATGTACCTCCGGTTTGCTATGCGGCTGCTGTTACGGCCCATTCCCAGGCATTTCTCGAGGTGCGGGGCAAATCGCGAGGCGGCAATGCTCCTGCTGCAGTTAGGACATACACACTCCTTGTTTTTCCACTGATTGTACACCTGTCCAAAAACATCCACTCCTGGCTGGTCCACAATTTCTGTTGTTAAAAAGAAGTGGACAAGATAATCTATTAAGTGTTCACTTTATATCAACTAATAAGCATTTCACCCATCCCATAATGTAAATCATTCACATATTATGGTATAATTATGAATAATCATTCGCTGCAGTTTTGACTATCATGAAAGTAGCAGTGATTTTTTTTTTGGTGGACAAAATGTCCTAATTCGTACCAAAGTCCCTCATGCTTTCTTGGTCCGTGTCATCCAGGAAAAAGTAGCCCTGCTTGACAGCCCGGTGTACCTCAAAGCACAGGCCCAGGCACGCATCCTCCACCAAGTCAGACAGGATGTCCTGAGCTAGGCCCTGACAGAGAAGGGCAAGGGGAGGCAAAGACGTTTAGTAAACCATAAGTCTATTGTAGCATTGATACGTGCTAAGCATTCAGAAGTTTTGTGTAGAGTGCTGCCAATACAATCTGCCAAATGCAGTTTACTAGAATGTGGCACTAGTGTACCTCCAGCTTGCTGTTGTCCAGGCTGGACATTGAAACCTCCTCCATTTTCATTTGCCAGAATTCCAAGATGAGCCGACACTTCTGTAGTCATGCTGTAGCGCAGCAAGCATTGACCAAAATAAGACTGCTGCAAAAGCATAAAATACAAGCTGGCAACATAGTAACAAACATTCTTTAGAAATGATTGCTTGTTGCACGGATGGCGAGTGGAATGTGGAACTTACAATTGGACGTCTAACACTGGTAGAAGTCAGTTCATTTCAGACTTCCCACGATTATAACCTACTAATAAAAAGAAAAACGCAAGTTACAGTAGTGACATCAATGTATCAATTAAATAAAGACTACACAGAAATGCTCAATTGTCAAATAAACAATTAAAAGATATTACAGTACCTAGCATACAGCCGAAATCCTGCTAAACAAAACAAAGAGCACGGCTGTAGATAGGCTAAATATATGAAAATACAAAGAGCATCAGTATATTAAAGCCACTAGAAAATGTAGTTTCGCAGATACGCAGCACGTTTCATACCATGGCAATTAAACACAAAAGTATCCAATAAGAACAAGCATTACATTATAGTCTATGGTTTTCGTTCTGCCTTTGAAGAATTACGATTTGACTGCTGCGAAGCTTGCCCACGACCCCACTGCTGCACTGCGGATGTTAGCTCCTAGAGCTCCTACTACACCGCCGGAATAAGTGGAAATATCAACACCTAATCCCGGACACTACAGCAGATACAAATGGATACCGAAATTGGTAATTGCGTTTATTTACCCAATTCGGCAGGCATCCATCTTTACATTAAAGAGATCAGACAGTAGCAATCGATTGCTACACTGGTTTACGAAACCCTTGCCGGTGATAGAAGTGAGTGACGAGTCGACTTAGGGGCAGCACTGCAGTCTTGATAATTATTTTTAACACACGCAGTGTTTTCTTGAAATTTCTCTTTAATTTAGTACTCTACAAATATTTAAATTATCAACATTAAATATGAGGTTGTGCGCTGTTTATTTGATGAGATCCTACAGCAGAAGACCTAAAATCGAAAACATCAAAGTCGATATTTGTCTTTTGTATTCTAAGTAGACAGATTTGCCACATATAAATAGCTGAATTTACAAATAGATCTTGCTATGACCACCACAATGCCAATCACATTAAAAAAAAAACACTTTACAAAACTCAATGTGGATTAAGTTGGGCACATTGCTGAACCTTCAGAATCCATGTAAATGTCAGAAGTGATAATTCCATCGTTAGTCATCTCCATCTGATGTGTCCAATACTTGTTGTCCTGGTCCTCCTCTTCCTATGCACCAACAAGACACACTTTATTTACAACATTGCGGTTGTTATAAAAAGGTGGGAAAGACTATATTCTATTAATCTAACCTCAATCAGGCTCAAGTCTGCCACCTGGTCATCATCACTATTACTGTCTTCAATGTCCTCATCTTCAGAATCCTTGTAACAAAACAATTTACATGAAGATTAATTTTACAATGAATGTTAATTTATAAAAAGGTATATAGCAAGCCATTATCTAGAATGCTTGCTGAATTGTAACTCAAATAAAAAACACACTCCTTTAATTAATGCCATAGTGCTCCCTTAGAAGCTCTGCCCCACACACTGGAAACGCATTGTGGAAGGCTAGGATATTATTGTTGTGTTCGGTCTGCACCACTATTTTAGTGTTCCAATTTATGGAGCCAAGGCTATGTAGAAGTACCAGGTTGTTTTTTCAGCATGCACAGAGAAGGGTAATTATACAGACTACAAAATGGTGAATTAGACAAAAAGTGTATTAGCTTACAATTGCCTACAATACCTTTAAATCACAACTCTATGATGCTTGTAGAAGTGTTGTAGAGTGAGAAAATTGCATCAAACAGTACTGCAGATGCAGTGCTATTGAGATACAGAAATAAAATCTAGGCTGGTTTAAGTGTACTTAAAATACTGTAAGTGTACTGTAAAATGGTGAGGTAAGTGACTGAACCCAAAACACATTTAGTCAAATTCAGCAAATATCTTCTCCCGTCTGTTGACTGTCTATTCTATTCCCTGTAAATGGGAAAATAAGTTGTGCAGACCGCAATAAACGACACTACTCCAGCCATCGCAATGGATGCGTTTATTTTGATGTTAAGTTCAAATGTCAATTATTGTTTTCCAGCATAATCCCACCTATAAATTATGTGGCGCAATAACTGGATTTCTTGCAGCTTGTATTGTTTCACTAATTATTTCACTGCAATGACAATATGACAGCATGCCAATGTAAACTTACAGATGGTCTGCATTGCTTATCCTCCTTCTTCTGTGCCTCTCTGCTTTTCTCTTGGTCCACTTTGTGACCAAGGTACTTAATATTCTGTAAAAACATTGTCGTGACTTTTAGAACGTAGACATTTTAAATATACATTTAAAAACATTTATAAAAAGAAAATCATAGTACTTACACCAGGTTTAATATGCTTGTAGTGTGCCTGTTCTTTTGCAGTCAGTGTCTTAAAAAAAAGAAAACATTTGCTAAACTAAAATGTAGGCCTGGGACATGAACATGTTATTTAGGATGCTTTCACAGAAACATGTGGGCATGTGTTATTTGGTCAGATTTGTTACAGTAGTACATTAGTCACAATATTTGATTGCTATTTGCTTTTCATCTGGAATTCATTTTAAGTATTAATATTCAGATATCACAATGTGAACAGGAATATTCACATGTCCACACTTCTACAGAAACTTCAAGATCTTTACTGGTGGGTAGACAGAACAAGATAGGCGTGAAAGCACTTTAAATGAAATGGAGTTGGCCGTTCCCGCCCACTCCCATACTTTGAACCAGTTCCGTAGCTCCACTGCATATGCGTCAAGCTTCTCTTCTGCTTTACGTTTGTAGTAACATCTCTCTGTGTCAGATAGTTTCTTCCACTTTGGACTGATCATGGCCATTCGCTTTCTTGTGTCCAGCATCTTATTCTTCATGAGCTCCATTTGTTCCTTGCAGAACACGACATTACCTAAGCTGTGCACATGGGTGATATGGAAGATGTTTAGGTTTAGCTTGACATATGAATAAACATTCCTTAAAATGTGTTCAACATTTTATTTTATATCTTCCAGGTACTATGATGCTCTAACATACTGTTCAATCATTTACAATAGAATTAGCCTCTTTTGCACTTATCAGACAAAGAACAGTGTTAAATCTACTGTATACCTAATTACCCATGAAGGCAAAATGAAGCACAAATAACAATGTTATTTATAGACGATCCTACTGATTGATGCATGTGTTGACTATGAAATGTAGGCCATAGAATGGCAATGTGATGTATAGTAAGATATACTACATGCTTACTGAGATGGCTTCTTGGGCTCACCAGGAAATAACACAGGGTTTACCATAGATCTTGATGGTTTTGGGCAGTCCTGCACATTAATCAGATGATTGAGAGAGATTATATATATATATATATACACACACACACACATATACATATATACATATACACATACATATACACATATATATACATATACACATATATATATATACACATATACATATATATATACACACATATACATATATATATATATATATATACATATATACATATATATATACACACATATACATATATATATACATATATACACATATACATATATATATACACACATATATATATATATATATATATATATACACATATATA
>JAODLL010000011.1:567352-589428 GCA_026546735.1 Forbesichthys agassizii
AGAGTGTCAGACTGGACCCCATCCCCTCCCTCCCTCACTCCCTCTCTCTCTCTCTCTCTCTCTCTCTCTCTCTCTCTCTCTCTCTCTCTCCTTCCTCAGCAGAAACCAGTCCAGTTGAGCTGTCACTCAATGGCCCCTAACCCCAGTGCTCCCTCCGCCCGGCCCCTGTCCTCCAGCGGACGAGGTCCTGTCTCTCTCTCTCACCTTCTTTCCTATGCTTATTCCACTGACCATGCATGTTCCAAAAACAGACCGGTAACCCCACCACACGGCCTCCCTCCCACCCCAACACAAACACTAAAGTCTTCCAGACACCCCCCTGCTACACCCTGCCTCAGTTCCTGTCAAACGCCACCGCCTCACCTCCCTTTAGCTCCGCCCACATCTGCTACCCCCCCCCCCGCAACCCATGCGCTGTGGAATGCGGGTGGCAGAGGGCGTGGCTGGGGAGGCCTGAGGGGGGTTCGACTGGGGGTCCATCTGGTATAAAACCCTGCCACCGTGTGCGTCCAGTCGCTCTTTGTGTCAGTACAGCCTCAGAGGCCTAGGGGAACGTTTGGACCAATCAGAGAGTGAGATCAGAGGGATAGCGGCAGCGTTCTATCATGGAGAACGGCCACATGAAGAGCCCGGCGGAATGCCTGGCGCACTTTGGCGTGAACGAGGTCACGGGTCTGACTCCTGACCAGTTCAAGAAGAACCTGGCCAAACACGGCTACAATGGTATGACGCACAGGCCCGTCCTCTGGTGGAGGCTGTAGCAGGGTTTATGTGGGCGTAGCGAGCTGGTTAACAGCTGATGGAGAAGCAACATGGAGACGTTTTGAGGAGCTATTTAAAGAGCGAGAGAGCGAGAGAGAGAGAGAGAGAGAGAGACAGGTGAAGGCTCAAGAAGCCTCTTGGTGGAAGCACGGACGGGAGACAGATTTAGGCTGGGTGGTGGGGTCAGGGGGGTGGGGGGCCTGCTGTAGGCCAAACAGAGTGCAATGCAGCACAATTTAATATGATTTAAAAAATTCCTTGTGTAGATGAATGAGTCATTATTCTATCAGAAGATATCTGGAATGTTTGGATAAACATGAATGTTACTTCACACATGCTGCTTAACATCAATGACGCTAACTGCCTATTTTAACATATTATGTTTTGTCTTAAATTGCTGACCAAAACTCTCTTCTTTCTTCTGTCTCCTAACTGCAGAGCTGCCTGCTGAGGAGGGTAGGTGTTCACACACTTATAACTCATAATGAGTCATTGATGAAAGCATTATCTATCAACATCTAGTAGACATAATGCTATGCTATACAATGATTAGTGTGATGACACTTACATCTAATCACACTGTTGATCTGCAGGTAAGAGCATCTGGGAGCTGATCATCGAGCAGTTTGAAGATCTGTTGGTCCGAATTTTGCTGCTCGCTGCCTGCATCTCTTTTGTGAGTATCTCTCTCACTCACTTACTCTCTCTCTCTCTCTCACACACACACTCACTAACTTACTCACTCTCTCTCTAGCTCAACTCTCTCTCACTCACTCACTCACTCACTCACTCACACACACACACACACACACCCTTGATCTAGTAGGAAAAAATAACAATAGTACGCCTTACATGTTTATGTAACAGTGTTAATATCTTAATGCTTTAAGTGATTAAAGCATTTATTAGCATTAGCCCACATTGAGTATGTTTCAATATGTGTATGGCTTTTTAATACATTTAAAAATAGGATTTCACATACATGAAACCAAAAACCCTCAGCTCTCACCTGCTATGTAACTCAACACACACACACACACACACACACACACACACACACACATACACACGGACACGGACACACAGATATGCACACACACACGCACATGTAGTGTGTAAATAGTTAGCAGGAGCAAGGAGGAGCGTCTCAGTTGTCAAATGACCTTAGAAGGTGAACGTTGAGGAGTCTGGGGTCACGAGGAGGGACGAGGCACGGGGCGTTATTTTAAGACTCCTCGGGTCTCAGGGAGAAACTGAATCCTGCAGGAAAGGTCAAACAGCGAGGAAGAGGAGCAATCCAGATCCTATTGCTATGGATTATGAAATTGCACACACACACACACACACACACACACACACACACACACACACACTCAACACAACAAGTATATCATGAACGAAATACATTAACCATTTGATAATTAAACGGATGAATTGGTTCATATCCTGTATTGTGGAGGGACTCATGTCTCTTTCTCTCTCTCTCTCTCTCTCCCTCTCTCTCTCTCTCTCTCTCTGGGGCTCTATGTCTCTTGCTCCAGGTGCTGGCCTGGTTTGAGGAAGGTGAGGAAACTGTCACAGCCTTCGTAGAGCCCTTCGTCATCCTCCTCATCCTTATCGCCAATGCCGTAGTGGGCGTGTGGCAGGTACACACGGGCATGTGTTCAATTAGGTCCTCAACAATACTCAAAAGCCAACAATGGACATGACAACTGCTTCATATCCAATCTAGTTCAAATCGCGGCCTTAATTCCTGTGTGTGTGCGCGTGCGTGTGTGTGCGCATGCGTGTGTGTGTGCGCGTGCGTGTGACAGGAGCGCAATGCTGAAGATGCCATCGAGGCTCTCAAGGAGTACGAGCCTGAGATGGGGAAGGTTTACCGTTCGGACAGGAAGAGCGTCCAGATGATCAAGGCCAGGGAGATTGTCCCTGGAGACATTGTGGAGGTGTCTGGTGAGACAGACAGACAAGCAGACAGACAGACAAGCAGACAGGTAGACATCTTCTAGGAAATTGTCTTGATATACTGTATGTGCTACCCTTCCCCCAGTGGGAGACAAGGTCCCTGCTGACATCAGGCTGGTGTCCATCAAGTCCACCACCCTGCGCGTGGACCAGTCCATCCTCACTGGTCAGCACACGTCTCTGCTTGCGACACGTCCAAGGGTGTCTGTTGCCGTGGTAACCACTGTTTTCTGTCTCCAGGCGAGTCCGTCAGCGTGATCAAACACACTGAGTCTGTCCCCGACCCCAGAGCTGTCAATCAGGACAAGAAGAACATGCTCTTCTCTGTAAGTACCGTACCAAACAGCTCCCCCTGCTGGAGCACTGCTTGCTAAATGTTGTTCCCTCCTCCTCCCCCATCTTTCCCCATATCCTCTCTCCTCCTCTCCTCCTCTCCTCTCTCCTCCTCTCCTCTCCACTCCTCTCCACGCCTCTCCACGCCTCACCTCTCCTCTCTCCTGCTCTCCTCTCTAGGGCACCAACATTGCCGCCGGTAAAGCCATCGGTGTTGTCGTGGCGACCGGTGTGGGCACAGAGATCGGTAAGATCCGTGACCAGATGGTTGCCACGGAGCAGGAGAAGACCCCCCTGCAGGCCAAGCTGGATGAGTTCGGCGAGCAGCTGTCCAAGGTGATCTCCCTGATCTGCGTGGCCGTCTGGGCCATCAACATCGGACACTTCAACGACCCCGTGCACGGAGGCTCCTGGATCCGCGGAGCCGTCTACTACTTCAAGATCGCTGTGGCTCTGGCCGTGGCCGCCATTCCTGAGGGTGAGACAGACAGACAGCCAGACAAACAGACAGACAGACAGACAGACAGACAGACAGACAGGGATTGGGGATGCAGGGGCAGAGATACCAGGTTTAATCCTGCATTGGCATTACTTTATGTTGTAGTGCCAATTGGCTACACTTTTACATAAAGACATACATACAATATTACTGACAGGGGAAACTTTTGATCAACAGTCTTTGAGTTGAGCGTTAATTCAGGCAGGCCAAGCATAGCCACAATTATTCATCAGCTGATCTCAACCAGCTGACAGAACAGCTGATCGCTGCTTTACAAATTGTCCAAGGTGCCTTATTTAGGCTGCCTAAGCCTGCACTGCCCTTTCCCCTTTGCAACCCATCACCATGTTCTATGCACTATGGTGAGTCAGAGTCATACTAGCAAATATAACTAACTGCGATGTAAATTAAGCACTTTATTTGGACTAAACGTGGTCCTGACTGAACGAGAGATTGTGTCTAAAGCGTGGAACTTATCTGATCTCAGGTCTGCCAGCCGTCATCACCACCTGTCTGGCTCTGGGTACTCGTCGTATGGCCAAGAAGAACGCCATCGTGCGTAGCTTGCCCTCCGTGGAGACTCTGGGCTGCACCTCCGTTATCTGCTCTGACAAGACCGGAACCCTCACCACCAACCAGATGTGTGTCACCAAGGTAGGTTCCTCTCCCCCTGCTGGTGGGGGTCAAACCCTGCTAGACAACCTGTAGGATGCTGCTCTCATGTTGTCATGTGTCTTTCAGATGTTCATCATTAAGAACGTCGATGGAGACCATGTTGATCTGAATGCCTTCGACATCTCTGGCTCCAAGTACACACCCGAGGGAGAGGTGTAAGTACACACACACACACACACACACACACACAGCATATACACCAGGCCTGGGGTAGTTTATAATGGGTCTGTGTGTCTCTCAGCTCCCAGGGAGGCGCTAAGACAAACTGCAGTGCCTATGACGGCCTGGTGGAGCTATCAACCATCTGCGCCCTCTGCAATGACTCGTCTCTGGACTACAACGAGGTAGAGCCCAGAGCAGACTGGTTATTAAAATACACCTAGGTCTGTGAGAATGTAGAAGTCATGTTTGGCCTCCCCACTCTGTGTCTCCAGTCTAAGAAAATCTTTGAGAAGGTTGGTGAGGCTACAGAGACTGCCCTGTGCTGCCTGGTGGAGAAGATGAACGTCTTCAACAGCAACGTGAAGAACCTGTCTAAAGTTGACCGAGCCAACGCCTGCTGTACTGTAAGTGTCCACCTGCCTGTAGCGAACCTCTACCATCTTCTCCTACCAGTCAGATGCCTGCCTCGGGTCCAGTCTGACCTCTGACCTCCACATGTCTCCAACAGGTCGTCAAACAGCTCATGAAGAAGAACTTCACCCTGGAGTTCTCCCGCGACAGGAAGTCCATGTCTGTCTACTGCACCCCCACCAAGGGTGATGGTGGAGCCAAGATGTTTGTCAAGGTCACTTGCTTCTGCTCACATCCAGCCTTGTCCAGTTATTCTGCACGCTCCTTAATCCCAGTTCCAGTCTCACAGGATCTCAACAAGTCTATGTTTAAATGCACCTCGGCCAACTGACCTAACGCTCATTAAACTCTTTCTCAATAGGGCGCACCAGAGGGTGTGATTGACAGGTGCACATACGTCCGTGTTGGCACCACCCGCGTGCCTCTTACCGACCCCATCAAGGACAAGATCATGGCCGTCATCAAGGACTGGGGCACGGGCCGTGACACCCTGCGTTGTCTGGCCCTAGCCACCCGTGACAGCCCCCTGAAGGTGGAGGAGATGAACCTGGAAGACTCCACCAAGTTTGGTGACTATGAGGTGAGGAACGGCTACATCTGTTGTACACACTGAGGCCTGGAGCAGGCCTGTGTTCCTCTCCGATGGTGCAGTGTTGACTGATAGACTAGGAGGTGCTTCCAGTTGCAGCCATCTTGATTAAAACGCTTTACAGCTAGTTCAATGGACTGTAGGAAGCACAGCATCCTCCCATTAGTCCACTGATATGAGACTATGAATGTACCCAACTCTCTGTCTTATTCCCCAGACTGACCTGACCTTTGTCGGCGTTGTGGGTATGTTGGACCCCCCTCGTAAGGAGGTGGTTGGCTCCATTCAGCTCTGCAGGGCTGCTGGAATCCGTGTGATCATGATTACTGGTGAGTTCGCTGTATCCTGCTGTAACTACCTGTTCCTAACAACGATGCCTGTGTCTACTGTAACCCTAGAACTGCACCAGCCACAGATGCACTAGGCTCATGCGTTTACCTGCTGCCAGCCTGTTGCATGTAGATGCATCAAGGTTGTTGAAGATGTGTTTTATTGTAACATAGAATGTGTCTGGTGTAGGAAGTGTAAATGTTTTTGGGATAAAGTGTGTGCTAAATTGCTCAACTGCGCATTAAGTAATGTTTTAAAGTGACATTTCAACCATATTGTTATGGCTATAAACGTTAATTCAAAGACTGTTTTAGAATGGCAACAGTGTTGCTGATCAGCGTCCTGGCGAGGTTCACAGTCTTCTCCACCACAGGTGACAACAAAGGCACAGCCATCGCCATCTGCCGTCGTATTGGAATCTTTGGCGAGGACGAGGATGTGACCGGCAGGGCCTACACCGGACGCGAGTTTGATGACCTCCCCAACCACGAGCAGGCGGAGGCTGTCTGTAGAGCCTCCTGCTTCGCCCGCGTGGAGCCCTCCCACAAGTCCAAGATCGTGGAGTTCCTGCAGGGTCATGATGAAATTACTGCCATGGTGAGGATCCACAGCCTCACACACACATCTGCATCACAGCTTGATCCAGCTCCAGTCACTTAAGATAACCCGAGAACCCTCCCGTTTCCTCCAGACCGGTGATGGTGTGAACGATGCCCCTGCCTTGAAGAAGGCAGAGATTGGCATCGCTATGGGCTCTGGCACTGCCGTTGCCAAGTCCGCCTCTGAGATGGTCCTGGCTGACGACAACTTCTCTTCCATTGTGTCTGCTGTTGAGGAGGGCAGAGCTATCTACAACAACATGAAGCAGTTCATCAGATACCTCATCTCTTCCAACGTGGGTGAGGTGGTCTGGTGAGTAGAGCGATGGCCACTTATATACTGGTCTTACTGGCCTGTTACCACCATCCTGGTGTTCCAAGCTCCACCATTTGATCAGTATGGAAACTCTTCTTTTAGATAATTTGTCAGAGAAGCAGTCCACCTTCAAATAATCACATATGCTGAAAGACAACTTGATTGACCCCTGTCAATTAATCCAAACAAGACTTTTCCACGAGAATGATTCACAAACGGATGCTGGTAGGCAGGTCTCACCAGTATCAACTGGTTTTCATTTGAGAGTTCCCAAATGGATTCCCAAACTTGAAGACAACTGTAGCTTTCAGAATCAGGTTGCTTAATAAGATATCAAGATACTTGTGTGATACTGGTCTTATTGGAGAATGGCCATGGATGCAGATTAACAGAGATGAACATGGTCACAATACTTTATTATTTCTTATGATATATATTATGAGTGAAAGACCTATCCTCTCTCTCTCTCTCTCTCTCTCTCTCTCTCTCTCTCTCTCTCTCTCTCTCTCTCTCTCTCTCTCTCTCTCTCTCAGTATCTTCCTGACCGCTGCCCTGGGTCTTCCCGAGGCTCTGATCCCAGTCCAGCTGCTGTGGGTCAACCTGGTGACAGATGGTCTGCCAGCCACAGCTCTGGGCTTTAACCCCCCCGACCTGGACATCATGGGCAAGGCCCCTCGCTCCCCGAAGGAGCCCCTCATCTCAGGCTGGCTGTTCTTCAGATACATGGTCATTGGAGGTCAGGAGGTTCTCCAGCATTCACAGTGTTTCTACGCTGGGTCATGTTTATGAGAATGGTTTTAGCAACATGTTGTTATTATTAATGTCTAGGCTACGTCGGTGCCGCCACTGTTGGAGCTGCTGTCTGGTGGTTCCTCTACGACTCGACCGGACCCGGGCTCACCTACTATCAGCTGGTAAACACACACACACACACACACGGTAGCTATACCTTCTTACAATATATGAGTGCTATGGGGGTGTATCCTTTCTAGGGGTACTATAAGGAACTACAGGGGTATGTGAAAGTAAATCTAAATAACTACATTTAATATACATGTATATATTAAGATCATTATGAATTTCTATATAAACAGGCATTTAAATTAAGACATGAATTAGTATTTTCGTATTAGTACTTTCATGTATTAGTGATATTAAGAGCGTGATTATTTTATATTATTGT
The DNA here is from genome assembly GCA_026546735.1 of Forbesichthys agassizii. NCBI lineage: Eukaryota > Metazoa > Chordata > Actinopteri > Percopsiformes > Amblyopsidae > Forbesichthys > Forbesichthys agassizii. The sequence continues at coordinate 575,177 of JAODLL010000011.1, forward strand.
TGTAGTTCTAACCCTTGCTGTGTGTGTGTGTGTGCGTGTCTGCAGTCTCACTTCATGCAGTGCCATGATGAGAACGAGGACTTTGCCGGACTTGACTGTGAGATCTTTGAGGCATGCCATCCCATGACGATGGCTCTGTCTGTCCTGGTGACCATTGAGATGTGCAACGCCCTCAACAGGTACACACACACACACACACCGAGATAGCCTGAGATAGGAGGGCAGAGCGTGGATAGTGATTCGTCTATCTCCCCGTCTCTCCTGTGCAGCCTGTCAGAGAACCAGTCTCTGGTGCGGATGCCCCCATGGAGCAACTTCTGGCTGCTGGCCGCCATGACCCTGTCCATGTCACTCCACTTCATGATCATCTATGTGGACCCCCTGCCGGTATGCACGCACACACACACACACACACACACACACACCAAACAGAAACTCATACATGTCTCTGGCTGGGCGGTAAAATAATCCAGACCGTAAATAGGCCTCACCCATCCTCTGTGTGTGTGTGTGTGTGTGAGCAGATGATCTTCAAGATGACCCACCTGTCTCCTGAGCAATGGCTGATGGTGCTCAAACTTTCCTTCCCTGTCATCCTGATTGATGAGGTCCTCAAGTTTGTCGCTAGAACCTACATTGAGGGTACGACACACAGTCTTACAATCTAAACGCCTTGTTTGTCCCATTAACCATTTATTGATTCAAAATTTAACTGAATGGGATATCCAATAATCCCATCCATAATATATCTATCAATTTATATATTTACTTGTTTCCTTTGGCCTATAGTATCTTCCATCTAACACATACACTCTCTCCATCATTAATTATTAACATCTGTTGATTTACAGGTTAATTAACTTTAACAAGGTATCTAATGTCTGTTGGTGTTCAGTGTACTTTTTTACGTATACTGTATTTACAAGAATGGTAATTATACTAATGAATAAATAATCAAAACTGTGTTTTGATATATTAATATAATAATCTGGCACTATATCAGATTGCATTATTGCAGTTATTCAATATGTGTCACATGCTTGCAGAGAAATGTTACTGCAAATTTGAGGTGTTTTATGATTCAAACAGTAGTAACATATTTGACGCAATTCTTTTAAGGAGGGTTCCCCAATCCTGGTCCCAGAGGGCCGCTGGCCTGCATGTTTCAGATGTCTCTGTGCTCCAACACACCTGATTCAAATGAATAGCTCGTCATTATGACCCAGTCATGTGACTCAACTGTGTTGGAGCAGGGAGACGTCTAAAAAATGCGGCCCTCCAGGACCAGGATTGGGGAACCCTGCTTTTAAGGCACATGCCACAATTTGTGTCGCAAATTTCACATATCATTCTAAACCAGAGTTAAAAATAATAAAACGATGATAAAACAGAACGATGTCCGCCCTTTCCCCCAATTGTGCAAACACAGTGCATTCATAGGCTCATACAATTCTCTTGGTTGTTCTGTTGTTTGCTTATCACGTTCTAACTATGCAGTGGTATTATTAGTATTAATGTCTATACTGTAATAATACATGTATAATAACCACACTACTCTGTATTTTACTGGTCATACATGTTTATTTATTTGATTGTAATATATGTATTTTTATAGTATATTTATACTAATATACTATTACATTTTAGAAAATGTGTAGTGGTGTCAGTGTTTTCCACGGCTGTATTTACTGATAGTATGTCTTTCTTCCTTTAGCACCACCACTGAGTTGAGAAGTAGAAGAAGAGTTGAGCGAGAGGAAAAGATCAGCGAATGAGAGGAGATCTAGAGAGCGCCAACCAATCAGAGAAAGGAGAAAACACAAAAACTCATAAAAACAACAAAATTGTTAAAAAACAATAAAAACAATCAGTGGTTCCACTCATCAGGAATTCTTCATATATTTAAGTTTTATTCTAGGAATTACATGTATTAAAGGTGACTTTTTTTTGTTAAACTTGGATAGTGTTTCTGTCTCATCTGTATAATGTACTATCACTTTATTGGATAATAGATCAGATCAGATGTTAGTCCTGAAGGGAATGTCAGTGTCCTTCATCTGGCGTTCATAGTCTTCATCAAATATAGTGGACTGTTCTGCTGTGAAGTGATTGGTCCAATCGCCCACCTCACCTGCACACAACACATTACAATAATCTGATTATGGTAGTATGCGTTTATAGATAACAGAGCTGCGTCTAGGGGGCGATGCCCCCACAGTAATGACTGCTCTGAATGCTGAACGAAGATGTTATGGAGAGACAGTCAGACCTTTTCTCATGAAAGGTGAGATCTTGTGTTTGAAGACAGTATCGGGTATGAAAGTGTAGTTTGCCATTGGATTTTCTTTCATGCTTTTGAAGGACGTCAGTGAGACAATGCGGCTGATTATGTCATCAGAAAGGGAGAGGCCCAGATAGTGCATAATCCGCTCCACCTCCCGCCGAGGATTCTGGGAACACACAGATGTGAGCGTGTGGTGATCGCTGAAATTGCACCCTAAATCACTCATTTGCTGGTTGAATCTAGACCAGTGGTCCCCAATGCTGGTCCTGGAGGGCCGCAGCTCTGCATATTTTAGACGTCTTCCTGCTCTAACACACCTGATTCAAATGAATAACTCATTATAATGACCCATTTATTAGACTCAGGTGTGTTGGAGCAGGGAGACATCTACAACATGCAGGGCAGCGGCTCTCTTGGACCAGGATTGGGAAACCCTGGCCTAGACCATCAGCAGGATACAATATCACCACAGGTCATACTGAAAAAATACATTCTATCTGCTTAAATAACATCATACAATATGTATTTGTTGTTGTTGTTGTGTTCATCACATCGTCTGCCATCTTAAATGTCTAACAGGCCCAAATGCAATACAACAACCATATTAAAATGTCAAGTGTAATAAAGTCAGTCAGGCAAGAGGCAGATCAAATTCAGGCAGTGGTCAGGCAATGCACATACAGCAATCCACACAGACAGGCAGAAGATAACCACCCAAGAGGCAAAACCTATGGCAAAAAAGTTCCAGGAAGTGCTTGGTAGGCATGTTTGAATATATACAGTATATATACAGATATATAACTTCATTTTTTGGTAATTAGTAGTCAATAAATGCACCGATTTACATTTAAAATATAATTTATAGGGTACTGCCTAACTTCCGGGAACTATTTTGATGCTCCACAGTCTGCCATTGCTGTGAAAAAACGGTCCACTGGAGTGAACGTGGCTCTCTGGACTGGACTACACTACCTCAAACTATTACAGTTAGGGGACTGAATCTTCCATCAAACCTTTGTTTGAGTTGTCAATAAACAGTTGGTAAACTGTAGGTATCCCACTACCAACACAGTGCCAAATGAAGTTTGGTTACGTTTGTATGTAGCTGTTAAAATGTTCTTTTGTGAGAATATTGAAAGTAGTTGTGCGTGTGTGTGTGTGTGTGGACAGGATGCATGCGGTAGGTGGGTGATTGTATTATAAATATTACTGTTCGTAGTGGTAGAAGACGTCTGACATTGTAACCAGACCCAAAATTCACTTTATATCAGGACTGCTATAATAATAATACTAATAATAATAATAATAATAATAATAGATAGTTATATTTGGTGGCATGGCTCTGCTTTGGAAACAGCAAAAGACTAGCCTGGTGTAACAAGACCATGTTCACTTTGTGAATAGGCCTGGCCACGCTCCATTGGGAAATGTTCGCAGTTGTTTCCTCCTACTTGGCGTAGAACTCTGGTTAATGTAGAAACTACTGGACAGTGCTGCACCAATCAGCATTGCTACAATTGTTTTGATCGCCTCATCTATTTCCACCACCATTTAGAAACACGCTTGACTTCAACATCATCTCTCTAACCCACTCTGATCGGGCCGCCAGCAGGGTGGCTGTGCGAATGCTAATGTGATCAGGGCTTCCAGACTAATCTCAGCAAAATAAATTGAGCTGAGAGCAATAGTCGGGCGGAGCCAGGCTAGCAAAAGAACAACAATAGGGTACAGAACAGAGCAAGCATCAATGACAACACTTTTGAATATGTCAGGCACAGTAAGCAGTATGGGTGGGTAGGTTAAGGCTGTTAAATAAGACTGAGTTTCGCAATATGTATGCTTAGCAGCAATCATCTGATTGATATCAGATGATTGAGATTATGGCATGTGCTTGACTGTGGCCTGCCTGAACTAATTCTTGCTTATTGCTCATGCTAATTTTATGAATATGGTCTGGCCACGCTCAATTGGGAAATGTTTGTAGTCGTTGCCTCCTATTGGGTGTAGCTATTGAACAGCCTTTAACCAATTAGCATTGCTAAAACTGTTTGTATTGCTTCATCTAGCTTCAACACCATTTTGAAATACACGCTTGCAGGTTACAAGTTCTGTGTGTAGTTGAGAGATTATATCACCACATTGGCCTGGGAACGCCTTGGGATCCCCCAGTCAGAGCTGGCTAATGTGGCTCGGGAAAGAGAAGTTTGGGATGCCTTGCTGGACCCGACTACAGATAAGTGGATGAAAATGGATGGATGGATGGATGTTCTGTGTGTATAATGTGGTTATGTGTTGCTAGTTTACAAGGTAAAATAAACCCATTATGTTCCTTCAACTAACATTAGGCATTTGTCTTTGAGTCACTTTACTACAAGATTCCAAGAAATAAGTGTAAATGTATGAACATTTTAAGTAATTAAGGATCACTGACCGGGTTCCAATTTATCTCATAACAATGACATCTTTGAATAAAAATGTGACATTTGGCACAATCACAGGTATATGTGTAGAATGGTAATAAACAACATAAACTGTTTTGGTTACACTTATGTGCCCCATATGCCCAATACACTGCAAAAGCATGACATTTTTGTAGATATAATGTATGTAAAATGTCATAAAATTACCTAAAATACAACTATATGTAGGCTACTAACATCTGTAAGTACACACACACACACACACACACACACACACACACACACACACACACCCTATAATCCCGGAGTTGCCAATTGTCAAGGATGACTTGGTATGAATATCAAAACGATTTAGAGATTGAACTAAACAGGTGTATTTTTGGACATGAGATGCATTTGACTTGACAGAAAATGTGTGGCTCATGCGGCACACCAAATGTGTGAGAAATAGCAGCCATGAGTATCCACAACAGCATGCATAGAGTGGTGGATGGAGAATGGCACGTCAAGCAGGCAAACTTGCTAATGGTGTGTTACTAGCCAATAATTAGGGCTACCGGTACAGTAGGTATGAATAAATACATTGATTTATTACAATAATAAATCAATAGGTACAAAAGGGATAAGATTACATGGAAAAAGGGCTGTATGCTCCAGTACATCTGTATTTGAGCAATTAATGCCTATGTATTTTCATCAACACCAGGAATGCAAGGTCAACTGTGGTCCTAATAACCTGTAAAATGTCAAGTCATCATCATTGGCGGCCAGGGTTATCAGTGTTTTTGATACAGTATGAACATGGGAGTTGTGTACTGCAACTATACAGTAATAGTGCCAAATGTCCTCAGTGCAAATGACATGTTGAATAAAAAACATTAAACGCAGTGTTTTAATTTTCAGTTTGTCAATTGCAATGCAGAAAGATTCAAGCATTGTTATTGTGTTTTAATTAATCATAAAACGTCATAAAACGTGTATATTTGCACTGAGGACATTTAGCACTATACCTCCACAAGCAACCTAGCATGATAAACTATTATCCATGCTAATATATTTGATATGGGCTTAGTACCTATGTAGCAGGTATTTCAAATACCTAGTACAACTCATAAATACTTGAGTATGAGGAAATACTTTATAGGTTTGTGGCACTCTGACAGAGCTCATAAAGATAACATCAAAAGATTTCTCAGGTCACATTGACCCTAAAACATGCAACTGGCGTCACTTTTCATGTGACAGCTACACTAAAAATGATACACTCCCCAGCCCACTCCTAAGTGTCATTTTAGGAAGCTATATAGGACGCAAATCAGGACATGTACTTAAATTAACGTTTCATATAATTTATTTAGATTCATAATGACCCCTGGACGCAGAGTTAATGCATGGGATACCCATGGGTTATGGAGATAGCTACTAACAAATGGTCCCTGAAATAAAAGGCTTCACAAAAACAAATAAACAGATAATGAATGAAGCCATAGTTTATTAGAACACAGTTAGTTTGTATGGGAATGAAGTCAGTGTGTGAACCACATAGTTTACAATGTATACTGTAATACATACCTCCTTCATGTCTTCATAGAAGAGGTAAAGAATATTCCTCCTCTTTCTCTCCTGCCAATAACCTTTCACATGGTCGTACCACGAGCCCCATCCTACTACAAATAACAAGTACTAGAATTAGTAAAAGGTCTGCTCCCAAGTTAAGTATAGCAGTATTTATTGGTACTTACAGTCTCCTTTCATAAACTTGTGGATGTACTGCTCCCATGTCCCAGGGTCTGGTTGGGTTTGGTTCATGCGGTCAAAGTGAAAATAGCTCACCAGGTTGTCTTTAGCGTTGCGTGCTATGTAGATGATCTGAGCAGGGTTAGATAACAAGAGTGATAACACAGTAATATATACTGTACAACACATGTACTACTTCTGTATGACAACCAGTACTACATGCTGTAAATGTCTTACCAGCTAGCTAGAAGCAATACTACCAGCAGTTATACATACTGTACCTTGCAGTTGTTTTCCCAGAACCCTTCAGGAACCAGGTGGAAGGGCAGGTGGGTCTTAATGACCCGAGGGGGACGCATCTCCTGCAGCAGATCCAGTCCTGGGAGATGTATGTACATATATGAAGATCTATTTGTTTTTTCAGACAGACAGACAGACAGACACATGCAGGCAGACAGACAGACAGGCAGGAAGGAAGACAGACAGACAGACACAGAGACAGACAGGCAGACACACACGCAGACAGACAGACAGACAGACAGACAGACAGACAGACAGACAGACAGACAGGCAGGCAGGCAGACACACAGGCAGATAGGTAGATAGACGGACGGACCAGAGGGTATAGGTGGAGGGGAGAAGATCTCTAGGAATGGGATCCGTACGGCAGTTGGAGCTCTCCTGCAGGACTCTGCATCTCCATTGTGGAGCAGCAGGTCCACAATCTCCTGAGTCCATGTGGTTCCTGACACACACATGTGCACATACGCACGTGCATGCATACACACACACACACACACAGGGTTGGGAGTAACAGTTTAAATATAATCACATCATTTGAAACAATGTGAAATCAGATATTGTTACATTTTGAAGTAGTCTTACAAATTCAATTTTAAAATGAATGATGAAACTTTGATGGTTTGTAAGTATTTGCTTTAAAAACAGTAGCAACAAAAACATACACAAAAGAAACATCCCACATGTTGTAGAATACACAAAGTACACCTGTAGTTTGTGCCCATACTGCTTTTGTAAAATGTATTCATTTTATTTTCATGTTGTGAGAGGTTTAAAGAGAAAACATATTTATGTAACCCAAATTGTATATTTTGAAGTAATTTTTAAGTAATCCAAAAGTATTTATTTTTTGCAATATAATGGATTACTAATTATAAGAATTGCCATATAGATATATATTTATATATATAAAGGTTTACATTGCTCCATTAACATGTGAGTGAGAGGATAGCTCTGGTGCTTGTGACTGTTGAAACTCTGAATACGTTTGACAGATCAGTGTAATCTGTGATATTATTATTATTTGTTTGTCATCTAACAGACTACAACTAGTTTAGTTAACCCAGAACAAAGAACAGGTCTAGTTAGATCACACCAGGTATATAGTCTGTAGTCCAGCTCTAGTGTGGGACTACACTGGAAGAACATGAAGGTGTGGCAGTACCTGCTTTAGGATAGGTGGAGATCAGCAGGTCTGAGGGATCAGGTCTGAATGTCCAGATCTTGTCCCAGTTTGCAGCGATGTGGTTCATGAGGGGGACTCCTTTGACAGGGACCAGGGGGAACCGGTAAATTAAGGCTTCAGCTCGCTGAATGCACTCGCCGTAGGACAGTTTCCGGTCCTCCTCCTGGCTTCCTGCCTGAGCCTCTCCTGACATGGTCACCTAGCCTGCTACTGTTTGATGATGTGTTCACTGCAGAAAACATGAACATCTTCCCAGTTAGTTTTCCTCGCTTTATCTATTGATTTGGGTCAAATGTCTCAAATGAATAACCAAAGCAGAGAGCTACAGAGAGGTATTGCCCACTAACCACAAGTCTCACCTGCTGTCTTTGATCTTCTATGAGCTTCTCAGGATTTCTCCTTAGACTCCAGTGTAGTCGTTAGCATTGAGTTCATTCACAGGTATTACATAATGGCTGCTCTCACACTATTGCACCACTGGATCTGGACTCACAGGAAGCGACTGGGAGGATCCAAAAAAAACATTCCTGGAGAGAAAGCCAATCAAAGCGCTCATCTGGTCTCTGAGGAAGGAGAACCTCCCCCCTCCCCTCACACACAACAGAGAAGGGTGTGTTATGGACAAATGTGCATAAGTACACATCTCAGCTGTATTGTTTTCTCCTCAAACCAGGCCAGAACAGTCTAGCAGGCGTCCCACAGGACAGACTTGGGACTCTTCCTACTCGAGACTAGCCCACAGCTGGACTCTGTATGTACACGCACATGACACGACACACCCACCCAGAGACTCTGCCACAGGTCACTAATATAAAACTTAAATCCTTTATCATGTTATAAAATATTTTAATGACACAATAGAAGTTAGAGTAACATAATAAAATGTAATATAATACAAGTTGAACAGAAATACAAGCTGATGTAGATAAAAAACATTTTATTTGCTTTAACATTAACTGTACATGACGGTTTGTGTTCACAGCAACAGAACAGTGAAATGATGTGCTAGCCTGTTTGTCTCTCCAGCAGGAAGACAGACTGTCCAGAGGCAGCAGCTAGCAGGCCTGACTCAGGACAGATAGACAGACAGCAGACTGCAGAGGACAGACCAGTGAGTCTTCCTTCAGTCTGGAAGGACAGACAGACAGACAGGTTACATATCACATCATGACACAGTGTGTGTATACAGTGTGTCTGTCTGCACTACAACCTTCATGTTAAGCCGGTTGATGAGTATCAGCATGTTGGACTGACTCCCCCCGGCCACCAGGTGGCGCTGGCCTAACCACTTGCAAGCATACACCTGACAACCAAACACAGCAATGCATCATACCCGGACAGCCAATCAGGTCACAGGGTTCATTAGACAACTGAGGTTAATCACAAACTTAGAATAATCATGACATGATTAATCAATCAATTAATTGGTCACGCACGCACGCACACACACACTCACACACACCTTGATATCGACAGCGGTCTCCTGAGGAATGTCATAAACCTTCTTGCCAGATACATAGTCCCACACCTGCCACACAAACACATTGCATAGTTCCTTCATGCATTGGTTAGACTGACGTGATTCTGCTACTATACAGTATATCTACTGTAAGTACATATGTCGTATGTGTTGTGCATAGTGTTTTAGTTAGTTATCCTGCTACTATACAGTATATCTACTGTAAGTACATATGTCGTATGTGTTGTGCATAGTGTTTTAGTTAGTTATCCTGCTACTATACAGTATATCTACTGTAAGTACATATGTCGTATGTGTTATGCATAGTGTTTTAGTTAGTTATCCTGCTACTATACAGTATATTTAGTGTAAGTACATATGTCGTATGTGTTATGCATAGTGTTTTAGTTAGTTATCCTGCTACTATACAGTATATCTACTGTAAGTACATATGTCGTATGTGTTATGCATAGTGTTTTAGTTAGTTATCCTGCTACTATACAGTATATTTAGTGTAAGTACATATGTCGTATGTGTTATGCATAGTGTTTTAGTTAGTTATCCTGCTACTATACAGTATATCTACTGTACATATGTCGTATGTGTTGTGCATAGTGTTTTAGTTAGTTATCCTGCTACTATACAGTATATCTACTGTAAGTACATATGTCGTATGTGTTGTGCATAGTGTTTTAGTTAGTTATCCTGCTACTATACAGTATATCTACAGTAAGTACATATGTCGTATGTGTTGTGCATAGTGTTTTAGTTAGTTATCCTGCTACTATACAGTATATCTACTGTACATATGTCGTATGTGTTGTGCATAGTGTTTTAGTTACTGTTATCCTGCTAATATACAGTATATCTACTGTAAATACATGTCGTATGTGTTACTGGCTTCTGGTCTGACCTGCAGCTGGTTTTCAGCTGTCCAGGACCCAGTCAGGATTTGGTTCTGATCAGGATCAATGTGGATCGCCTCACCACAGATATGAGGGCCTGAGATATACCTGAGAGACGACAGAGAAATAACACAGCTCTCATACACACACACGCACAGACACAAAAATATATGCAGCACACACACACACACACACACACACACACACACACAACACACACTTTACACTTACCTGACTGACTGCTGCTGTCTGCTGTCCCAGAACTAACATACACACGAACACACACACACACTACTGTAATATTCTTGTTAAAAAAAGAATGTGTGCGTGTGTCTATGCGTCTGCACGTGTGTGTGTGTGTACCTGAACAGTGTTGTCCCAGCCCCCAGATATAAATTCGTTCTCCCTTTCAGGGTGAAAGGTTACAGCAAACACACGTGAGCGATGTCCATCCATCACTGTCTTGAAGATACTGACGAGCGCTCGCGCACACACACACACACACACACACACACACACACACACACACACGCATACGTGCGCACACACACACACACACACACACACACACTTTCAGATTCAGATTACTATTTATTCCACCATTGACCTTATTCACATGGCAGCCATCTTCCTCTGACATCACGCTCAGGGGGTGGGAAATGGAATTGTGATCACAGCTGAGAGTAGCGAAAACAAGCTGACGTTCGACCCCACCTGCGTAACCCCACCTGCGTGACCCCACCTGCGTGACCCCACCTGCGTGACCCCACCTGCGTAACCCCACCTGCGTGACCTGCCACCCCAGATGTCGGAAGTATTTTCTGTAACATACAGTATATATAATTTTATCGAATTGCCTAAGGTATTTTCTTTTTTACGGTAACCCGACCAGTTTCAATATCTTTGAATCCTTTCTACTCCATAAAATGGTTTAGTCCATGTTACGAACATGACTCGCTAGAATTATCAACTTTTCAGTTTCACTTTTATTTTTAAAAGGCAAGTAGAGACAAAGTTAACGACTTATTCAGTTTAGGGAAAATGTGAGAAATATATTATTTTGCATATACTGCTCTTAGTAATTATAGTTTAATAGTGCCGGCCGGAGATTCTCTCTCGCCTGTTAGCAGTCAATGTGTGTGTGTGTGTGTGTGGGTGGGGAGCCGGCTGCAGAAGGACGCCACATTAGTTTTCTGTTTGCAGATAAAGCTTGTAGTAAATAGTGCCAATAATGCTTGCCACGATAGCTACCTGTAGCAAAGGAGCGTCAAGTGGCAGATTGCTAGTAGGGCTCTCTCCCGTGACACTTATTATTCTGGTTTTCAATCTGCTAAATAGAAAATATAACAAATGCTAGATCAATATTTTCTGTTTAACGTGTTACCTACAGTCTCACTGACTGTTGATGTCGAATGTCGATATAGGTTTCTGCGTCGAGATGCCGTAGTGTCAGCCTCGATATATAGAACACATGACCGTGTATCATGCGTGTATACGTTTTGAAATTATTCAAAATAAATAATTTCATTCATCTTTCTAGCGAGTTTCTTACAGCAACATTGATTAGGCTATAGGAAACAATCTGCCGATAGAAGCTATTTATAAGACTGCCGAACATAGAAAATCCCTGAGGGACAATAGGACAATGTTGTGGGTTGATGTTGATGTTGTGGGTTTACTTTTTTCCATACCAGTCCTGTGTAGGGTGCCATCTTTCAGATGGGATGTTAAACGGGTGTCCTAACTCTCTGTGGTCACCAAAGAACCCATAGAACTTATCATACATGTATGGGTGTTAACCCAGTGTCCTGGCCACATTTCCAATGTAACCCTCATGCCATCATGGCTACCAAATCATTCTCAGCTTTCACTTAGTATTATTGTCCTCTCTCCTCATCCCCAACTACTCCCAGGCTGTTGCTGCAAATGAGAATATGTTCTCAGTAAACTTGCCCAGTAAACTTGCCCTTGAATTTAAACCCTTGAATTTAAACTTGCCACCCTATGAACATTTTTCTAGAATCACCAATGGCATCAGGTGGGTTCTTTGTTGTCCTCATTTTATAATTGACTCTGTATTCACATCAAAGTTTAATTTTGAGTCAAAGACAATTCATACTTCTTGACCATGTATGGCCCTTCCTGAAGTCGGTAATTGGTCTTAAATACTTATATAGTTGCATGTGCGTTACCTGTCCAGGGGAGTGTGTCCTCGTGCAGGTGTGTTACCTGGCCGTGCAGGTGAGGACTCTCTGCTGGGTGTGCAGGTCGTACAGGAAGAGAGAGGCGTCGGAGCCTCCGGTGGCAGCTCGCTCCCCCGAGCAGGAGACGTCCACACACAACGTCTGCCTGTTGGCCTGCTCCTCCGTCTCACCCGCTGCTTCTCCTACTTCCATCTGCGTCCACAGGGTGTCTCCGCCCCAGGTGTACCAGCAACACACAGCCCCGCTGGCATCTGAGTGGTTGCCATGACAACATGTCAATTCACAAATTGTTTTTAACCTGGCAAGACTCTGCAGGCTCATGTGCATACATTATAAACAATAGTGCCCTCTTTTTCCTCTTATGAGCTGTTATATTATGTTACATACATACAGTATATTGTGTTCATGTGTATGTTATTTTATTACATGTTCTGTTTCATGTGTTGTCTACAATACTTTGCCCTGGCGTCTGGAAGGGGGTAGGGCCCAAACACACAACTTGGCACAAAAGGTTTATCCAAACATAATGGAAGACAGGAACACAAACCACAGGCTACAATGACCACACATGAACATGACTGGGGGAAACACAAGGGCTTATATACACAGACAGACAAGACATTGAAGGCAGACCATTGGGTAACAATAACGATGGGCAGGTGCAACACATGACATGATTAACCAGGCACAGGTGGAACTAACGAGCCTGGAAAAAACAGGGGAGGGTGACAGAGACAGGCCTGAAACACAAGGTGAACACAGAGCATGACAAGACCACAGGACAGAGACTGTTACAGCCACACAATATACTGGAGGTGATATAAGTGATAAATAATTAATGTCACATTAATTATGATAATACTATTACTACAGGTATTACACAAATATGATATGTAATACAGTAATAGAATGTGGTGATATGGTACAATATGTTATACGTTGTGTTAGGTGTGTGGTCAGTACTAACAGGTGGCCAGTAGGAGGCAGTGTGATTGAGTACTGTAAGTAAACCTCAGACCAGTGACAGGCAGTGCAGAATATTGAGAATCTCTCAGAACCCGGACCACAGAGCCTGAATCTAGACTAAAGATCTACAGGACACAAGCACACACATCATCATCATCATCATCATCATCATTCAATCAAACTGATATCTAGCTCTGCCTACCTTAATGGTTCCATCATTTAGCCCTACAGCCAATAGGGTGCCTTCCTTGTTAAATTGACATTTAGTCACATCCTGCCCACATTCCCTGACAGACAGCAAGAAGTAGAATTCATTCATCTAAATTATTATAAACATTCAGGTAAATTCGGTAACTGAGGTAAAAAGAGAGGGCTGCATGTTGCCATAGCACAGGATTATGCATTTTACATGTAAATAGCACACCGCTATCTGACAGAAAAGCCCATATTTTGCCAGTTCCAAATTTAACAAAACATTCCCACACTGCCCAAATATCAATAATCTGACATGTTTATCAGAAAAGCCTGTCTTGCATCCCACCCAGATTAACTCAGCAACTACTTTTCCTGTCATTCTGGTGACAAATTATTATTTTATGGCCTGCCACAGACCTGGGCTGGGCCAGAAAGCCCCACCTCTTTCTACATACACACATTTAAAGCGTTTTAGTCTTCACATGTCATTAAAGGATATAGAGGCTTAATATAATCACCTACAAACTATGAAAATCAACTTCCATTTGAATTGCAAAATATTCCCTATATTTATTTCACTTTCTGTCTGTCCGGCG
>JAODLL010000011.1:605862-632213 GCA_026546735.1 Forbesichthys agassizii
GCTTACATTTGGGCAATGGTTGTTAGATTACATTGCTAGGCGAGAGGCTTGGCTATCCAGACATGTATAATAATACTGTTAGACATTTATACATATAAAAAAAATACTCTTTCGAATAGGGTAGTGGGGGGTGCGCGCGCGGGGGCAACAGGTTTTAAGTTAAAGCTGTTAAGGCAAGATATTAGAGCTAAAGTTAAAGATGTTAAAGGAAGATATTAGAGCTTTGCATTTAGTGTTGCCGTAGACATCCGTCAGCCATCCGAGTTAAATGAACTGTGAGTATGTCTTCGCTGGTCGATAGCCCCCGCCTCTATCTTTAGATTTTTAACTGCGCCAGAAAGATATTCTGACCAATCACGGCCTCTTTTCCTGGCCACACACGACTGCCGCTCCAGATACATTATTGCTGAGACTCTGTAAACCCTGGTTGCTTTAGCGTCCACACAGGCGCTCATCAGCCAATTGTCTGCTTTATAACGGCTGTTGCACATTAGAAGTCAAAGAACAATTGCACAAGCATAGCAGAAGTATCATTTATGGGGGGGAGGATAGCTTTAGAAACCTCGTTTTGGGGAAACATCATCAAACCTTTCAAGCGTTTCTACCATTAGATTTGACAGGTTAATCTATACAACTAAGTTAACGTCTAAGTTAAAACCTCCTACTGCTCTGCAAATAATTAACAGAAACGTCTGCTTTACCCTCCGTCTGAGATGCGTCCTGCAGCTCCATCTGCTCCTCCTCTTCCTCCTCCTCCCTGGCGTTGTCGCCGCCTTCATCGTGTCGCTCAGCTCCCTCCTCATCCTCCTCTTCCTCCTCCGCTTCAGGTTCCTCTTCCGGCTCCCGTACCTCCTCCCGGTCCTGCTCCCGATCCTCCCTCTCTAGCACCGCCGGCTCGGCGGAGCGGGGCTGGGTCAGGGGCGTGCGTACGGCGGGCTGGGGGCTGAGCGTGGGGGGCTGCAGGTGGGCAGAGGATGAGGAGGACGGGGGCGGGGCCTGGTGGGTGAGAGGGGGAGGAGGGGGGGGAGGCTGCAGGACGGAGGCCAGCAGCTGCGGCGTGTCGTAGAGGGCGGAGATGGCGGAGGAGATGCTCTTCTGCAGGTCCTGGTTCTTGCCCACCGAGTCCTCCTCGTCCGAGGAGAAGGACGGCAGCGTCTCCAGGTTCCTCTTCAGCTCGTCCTCCAGCCGCTTGGGGCTGGGGCAGCAGCCGGCCAGCGCCTCGCCCTCCCCGAACGCAGAGGAGGAGGAGGGGTGGGGCACGGGCGGCGGGGGGGCAGGGGACAGCGGGCGGAGGCCCCCTGCCTTGCAGCCGGACGGAGGACGAGGAGGAGACGGGGACGACGGGGACTCACAGCTGCCAGGCTCCAGGGAGGTCGCCGCCTCGGGGCCGGGGGGGCGCTTGCCCGTCTTGAGGAAGTCGAGGAAGGAGGCCATGAAGCCGGCCTTGGACTCAGAGTCCTTCTCCTCATCCTGGAGCAGGGGAGAGGGGAGAAGAGGGAAGAATAGGAGGAGAAACAAGGAAGAGAAGAGGGGAGAGGAGGAGAAGGTAAGGGAGGGGACCTCAGGTTAGTATCGGGTAAGCCAGTGGTTCCCAACCAGGGGTACCCCTAGGGGTACTTGAGCAGCTTGCAGGGGGTACGTGGAAAAATTGGTTGGTTACAAATAATTTACTAAATATTTACAAAATCATACAAATGTCGATTGCTACAGTAAAAGTTATGTATAGGCTAGGTATGCAAGCCACAACTACTGTGTAATTCTCCAGGCTAGGTGTCAGTTGATAAACTACTCTGAAGTTCACGTGCACGTCAATTAAATCAGCTAGCTAACACATGGACATGTGCGTTCAATAGAACACATTTAGGGGAACCACCCACACATGAATATGGCGGGACTATTGCCGTGGCAGGACAGCTCACGGGGTACATAGATAAAAAAGATTGGGAACCATTGAGGTAAGTGCTTGGTAGGTAAACCTCTGACAACGTTCTTACTACGTCCAGAAGTATATTTCAGTCAGGACCATAATAGTCAAAGTAATATTCATATGTTTTTGTTATTCATATTTGGAGGCATGCTCCGTTCTGGGAGCTCCCTGCCCTACGTGCAAGGCAGACTGGATATTTAGCAGGTTAAATATCTGGACTTGTCGGGGAGTCAAACTCCTGTATATGAACGATGTTGTGACTGGTGATGACAGCTGCGACGACCTACAGCCAAAGAGAGCGCAATACAAGGACAAGATGAAAACAAGGGGGAGGCGTAAAAGCCTTTGCAATCATTTGAACTGCTTGAAGAAACACTGAAACAATAATTCAAGTCTCTCTGAAATAGTTTCCTTTGTCGATAATGCTTCATATTTGATTAAAATAAACAATTCTAACCACATCAGTGGTGGGAAATATTGTGATTGAAATAATATGTTGCCCCATATGAATGAGGTGTGAACCCTACTACAGAGGGATAGGCATTACGCAGGCTATATTACGTCTTACGCTTGTGAGATATGCCTCTATTTATGCTCGTGACACAATCTCCAAGCTCCAGCTTGACTTGGTCAGGTGAAACATCTTGTAGTGTGACCCCGTCGCAGATCAGTCACGTAGTGTGAATCACACAACGATGTCTAGACACCCGGTTACAAGAGAGGCAGTGGTGTAGTGTGTGTGTGTTTCACATCGATCTAACCACTTTTGAAAGTCATGTGTTCTGAACCCGGCATAAGATGTGCAGTTCAATTTAGTTTTCTCCGGCAAAAGAAGCAATGTCTAAATTGGCACTTCATTATTTTATTTATTCTATTTTAAATGGTAGAACTCATTATTTCCACAGTGGGAAAAAGTAGGTTATCGCAGCCGTTTTTATTATAAAAAAATATATATATTATTTTTAATATTAAATTCTTTAAAAACACCAGATTAGTCCAGAGAACATTTGGATACAAGCAGAAGGATAGAGGCCACCACAGGTGTTGGGTTGAGTGTGGGCATAACACCAGAACACCATCCACTGTCAGAGAGAAAACTAACCAAATCACAGCTAGCCCGTGTTTTACATACTTCACTGCTTTACATACGAAAAGCTGCTGAGGCATTTCATTACAACCTAGCTGGTTGTGAGCTGCACATCCCACAAAGACAATAGCATTGCTAGCACTTGCATATACGCTAGCATTTCTATTAAGATACACATACATACATACAGTACATATAGATATATACAGTAAACATACATACACACATAGACACATACAGATACACAGATAATACTTCTACTAGGGTTAGTACCGTATTTTCCAGACTATAAGTCGCTTGTTTTTATTTTAATTTCTGGCAAATGAATATAAACCTTAGCCAATAGATGGCACCACATACGCTGGTGACAAACAGAAAAAGTACCACTGAAGAAGAACAGAAACACGACATAATGCTGCAGTGCGACTTATAGTCCGGAACACACGGTGCCCCGTGTTGGAGGTGTCCATCTACCTGCTGCTGAAACAGGCTTCGTTTGAAGTAGAACAGGTCTGCTCTCACCCTCTCGTCCATGCTGTGGTCCTCGTCCGGCCCCTCGCCCCCCGTCCCCGGGGCCGCCTTCTGCTGCCGCCCGCTCCCCCTCTCCAGGCTCCGGGAGCTGTCGGCGCTGCAGGGGCCCCCGGGGCTGAGGCCCAGCGAGGGCGCCGAGCCCACGGAGCCATCCGACAGGGCTGGATCGGTGCCGGACAGCGAGTCTGTCCTCAGCAGGGAGTCGTGGGCGGAGGACATGGTGCCGGCGGGCAGCTTGATCTGGAGGCAACGGAAACGGTACACGGACAGCGTTAAGGTGCGGGCACACATTGTGCCTCCCATTCTCTATGCGAGCAAAGGTGCGAATAAAACATTCGCTTGCTGTGGCGAAGCCATTTCAATCTTCATCTCATCTAGAGTTCAACATTGATGAATTTGAACTAAACAGTCTCAGCCCACAGCAAGGGCGCGTGTGTGGTTGACCCCCCGCTGCAAATGGCTACAGGTTACTTAGCGAATCAGGGTTAAATGGAGGAGACTTTCATTATGGATATCGTATGGGAAGGCCATGAAGTGTGACCCCAGCCTTATACAGGGCTTTAACAGCCTTCCGGCCGCTCAAAGGGCTGTACATTATAGTCTCACATTCAGTGTGACTCCAGCCCTATACAGGGCTTTGGCAGCCTTCCGGCCGCTCAAAGGGCTGTACATTATAGTCTCACATTCACACACCGATGGTGATGTCATGCAAGGCACAACCTGCCCACCAGGTACATGCAGGACAACCAACTATGTAACTCAGTGACCAAGTTGGACGTTATACTGGTTGGGAGACTAAATTACACAAGATTTGCTGTTTGCCGGACTTAAAATTTGTTTAAAAAAAAGGCACTGGACTAGTGTTAGACGTAGGGCTGGGCGATATACCGGTATATAGGAATTTTTTCAAAAGAGATATCAAATTTGAAATGATCGTTTATTTTGATATAGTTATATTATGCATTTATTCATTACTTTTTCGATGTGTTCGTCTCTTCCTCTATGCCTGCACTTAGTGTGTTCAGAGTGTCAAAGGGGCGGAGACACCAGAGAAAGCTCACGTGTTAGTTAATGTCGCTAAAAATAAAAAGAGTCACATTTCCGTCAGGTTTCCTGTTTTTTTCTTTAAGCCTGAAGGATTTAGCCCACTTGATAGAACATAATGATATATATCGTGTATCGGTATTCAACCTAAATATATCGGGATATTATTTTTGGTCCATATCGTCCAGCCCTAGTTAGACACAGTGCTGATGAAGCGAAGAGGCTGAGACTAAAGACGTACTCTTAATGTGACATGGTGCTCATTGATATAAAAAATGTTCAATAAATGCTTTTTAAAATTTATTTTAATACCGAACGAAGCACAAACTGCCAAATGCCGCCCAAGAGTACCGTCTATGCATCTGAATGCAACCCATTGCATTTCATTGTTATGTTATCTGGCCTAGAGACAGATGCCGTCCGTAACTGACTAACTAGTGGACAATCTCCCCTCGCTCTACCCCACGTTATTTCAATTCATTATTCTGATTAAAAAAGAATACTGAGCGTGTAGACGTCCACGTAGAACGGCTGCTACGTTACAACTAGCACGTGGCTACAGGCAGCCGAGCTAGCAGTATTAGTTACTGAGAATGGAACGAGCAGCGACGTGGTCCTGACCTTGAGCGGCGGAATGGGCTCGTGGTGGACCTGCTGCTGGCTCTGGCCCTGCTGGTGGTGGTCCTGCTCCTTCATCTCCAGCATTATCATGTCCTCCCGCCTGCCGCCCCGCCCTCTACCTCTCCCCCGGCCCCGCCCGCGGCCCTCCACGGCGAACCCCGGGGCGGCGGCCCCGCCCACGTCCCCCACCGTGCCGCGAGCCGGCTCCGGGAGCGGCCGGATGCGGGGCCTCCCACGTGGCCGGGGCGGCCCCTCTCTTTTGGGTTTGGTGGGCTTGCGGCCCCTCTTCTTGGGGCCCTCCTGCGGAGCCAGGCCATGAGGCCCCAGCGCCGGGTACCCGGGCGAGTGGTAGAAGTCCAGGTCGCCCACCAGCGGGCTGAGGGGGCCGCCCCCCCCAACGCCCTTCCTGCAGCTGGACACCAGGTCCGGCAGCAGGTCGGGCAGGCGGCGGCTGTTGAGGCGGATGTCGGCGGGCTGGTCGGCCTTGTCCTCGTCGTCCTGGAAGTCGTACTCCTGGGCGTAGCTCTTCTTCGGCGCGCTGCTCGGCTCGCGCCGCTCCTTCAGCAGGTGGAAGGAGCTGGACTTGAGCAGCTTCTTGGGACGCGACGAGCAGAAGATGGGGGACTGGAGACCGCCACCGCCAATTCCGCTCCCGGGTTGCCCGGGCAACAGCTTCCCTGCTGTCACCGCTGCCGCTGACACACCACCTCCGCCATTGTTGTTGCTGCTGTTGTTGCTGTTGTTGTTGCCGCCGCCGGGGCCCAGGGGAGCCATGGCAACAGGGGTCTGTGTCTGGATCAGGCCCAGCTGCTCGGCGTTGACCGTGGACGGCAGCTCGTGGCTCTTCAGTGAGTCAAGGTCAAGGGTCAGCGTGCCGCCGGTGGACTCCTCCAGGCCATGGCAGTACTGCCCGTAGCCCTGGTCGTCATGGTGACCCATCATGTCGTAGCCCGCCCTTCCTCCTCCCGAACCTCCGCCACCACCTCCTGCTCCTGTTCCTCCGCCACTTCCTCCTCCGTTCTGGCCGGCCTTGAGGGTGTCATGGCCGCCGCCGGGCGTCCCGCCCTCGCCCATCCCGTCCTGGCCGGGCCCGGCGCCCCCGGCCTTGTAGTGGTGGTCGGTGCAGAACATGTCGTCCATGCCGGGGAAGAAGGAGCGGTCCTCGTCCGGCAGCAGCGAGTCGGGGAAGCAGATGGAGGTCAGCGGCACGAAGCGCTGCTGCTGCTGCTGGGGCTCCGGCTTCTCTGCCCCACCGGGGGGGCCGCCGGCGTCGAAGCGGTGGGGCACCCGACGCCCGTCCCTGCCGAGGCCCTGCTGGGGCTCGGGACGTGCAGAGGACTGGTGGTGGTGGTGGTGGGGGTGAGGGTGGTGGTGCTGCTGGAGGTGATGCATGTGTGGGGGGGGGCCCGGGGACAAGCCCATGTCGGGGTCGGACAGGAAGGAGTGGAGCTCAGAGTGCTGCTGCTGCTGGCTCCCCTGGTGGTGGTGGAGGTGCGTTGCATGCTGCTGCTGCTGCTGCTGATGCCTCTGTTCCTGCCTCTGGCGCTCAGCGCTTACCCCTACTCCTCCCCTTCCTCTACTCCCTCCTCCTCCTCCTCCCCCTCCTCCACCTCGCCTCTCCTCTGCCTCCGCTGCTCCAGGTGTGGCGGACGAGGAGGAGGCGTTAGCCTGGGCGAGGGAGCGCTCCACCAGCATGTCCAGCGAAGAGACCACGGTGTCTCCGGGCTTGTTGACCTGGCCGGTGGCCTGCTGCTCGTGGCCGTAGTGGGCCTCCAGAGCCTGGGCTTGGAGCTGCTGCTGCTGCTGCTGCTGTTGTTGCTGTTGTTGCTGTTGTTGTTGTTGTTGTTGTTGTTGTGCGTCCATCTTGTGGAGCTGTTGCTGATGTGGGCGGTGGGACTCCATCTTGAGGAGTTGCTGTTGTTGTTGCTGTTGTTGTTGCTGTTGTTGCTGCTGTTGTTGTTGTTGTTGTTGTTGTTGCTGTTGATGCTGCTGATGGGCGTCCATCTTGTTGCGGGGCGTGTGCGTCAGCACCGACTGCAGCAGGTGCGGGGGGGGTTGTTGGCGGGCGGCCGGTTGGTCCGCGGGAGAGTCCATCATGACAGACTGCTGCTGGGTCTCCTTCTTCCCCAGGGGCTCCATCTGGCCGCCATGGGGTTGCAGCGGGGCACGCCCCAGGGCGTGCTGGGGGTACGGGTCGCTGCCGCCGCGTCCGTAGTGCACCACGGAGCCCAGGTTGTCGTGGTGATGGAGGTGGGGCTGCTCCCGGACGCCGCTGCCCCCCCGGCCGCTCCCCGTCGACCTCTCGCTCCTTTGTTGCTGTTGTTGTTGTTGTTGGTGCTGCTTTTTCATGGACATCTCCAGCTGCGTCTCCAGGCCGGAGATAGGGGGCCCCCCGGGGCCGTCGCTGGGGGCGGCGCTGTGGGTACGGATGACGCTCTGCAGGTGGTATCGCTCCTCCGAGGTCTTGCCCATGTCGTAGGGGGACAGCCCCTTGCCTGCGTCCGCGGAGGAAGGCCCCTGCTGGTGGTGTTGCTGGTGGGGGTGGTGCTGGGGGTGGTGTTGGGGGTGGAGAGGGTGGTGTTGGTGTTGGTGGGGCGCAGGGCTGTTCTGGGCCTGCAGGAGGTGCTGGATCAGGAAATCGTCCTCGTCCTCGTCGTCCACTTCCTCCGCGGCGCGCAGAGAGGGAGAGGGCAGCGCCTTGGCCTTGCCCGAGGAGGAGGAGGCGGGGGGGTGGTGGTATGGCTGGGGGGGCCCCCGGGCGTCGCCGTAGCCCTGCGGAGAGGCCAGGAAGCCCGGGGACAGCACCGCGGAGGGGAGGTACTTGCCGGAGCCGGCACCCCCGGTGGCTTGGGTGGGGCACGCAGTCACCGGAGAGTGAAGCCCGGGCCGCGCGGCGGAGGCGCTGCCGGAGCCGCCCGACGGTGAGGGGCTGGAACCTGGCATGTGGTACGCCCCTCCACCTCCTGCTCCACCTCCTCCTCCTCCTCTCTCACTGGCTCCGCCTCCCGTGGAAGTACCACCCCCGCTAGCTGGACCGCCATTGGCGCCTCCGGAGCGCAGGAGGGCGGGCGAGTGTCCCGGGCCGCCGCCGCCGTAGCCCAGCGAGGGACTCCCGGCGCCGCCCAGGGAGGCCGGCAGCGGGCCGTAGGCGGGGTCGGCCCCGTAGGCGTCGGCCGGGTAACCGGAGCGCCCGCCGCCACCGCCGTACGCTTTGGCTCCCCCTCCCCCGCCGCCGGAACTCAGGTCCTGGGCCTGGGGGGAGCTGAAGCCCCCCCCGTTGCCCCCGCCGTACGCCTGGGAGAGGTGGGGAGGCTGGCCGGGGGAGAAGGACTGAGCCTGCTGTGGCGGGGTCTTCACCACCGGGGGCAGCGGCGAGCCATAGCCCGACAGGCAGGCCTGTTTGGGGAGCGCCTGGGCGGCCGTGGCGGAGGGCGGGGGGGGCGCAGAGGAGGGCGGGGGCGCGGGCGGGGGTTGGGAGGAGGGGCCGGCGGAGGGGGGAGGGGGGGGAGGCCCGGGCTGAGAGGAGAGCGCGGGGGGGGGCTGCTGCTGCTGCTGTTGCCGGGAGGAACCGCTGCCAGCGGAGGACGAATTGACCGCCGCTGCGGCGGAGGACGACGAGGAAGAGGAGGCTGAGGAGGAGGTGGAGGAGGCTGAGGGTGGCGTGTGGGGGGTCCTGGAGGACGAGGCCGAGCTGGCGGAGGAGTAGCCGCTGCTTGACCCGCTCTTGGCTTTGCCGCCGCTGGACGACGTGGAGGAGGAGGAGGAGGGGGGTGGGGGTGGGGGGGGCGGGGGGGCGCTGTAGGGGGGCTGGATGATGGGCCGGTACTGCTCGGCACGGGGCGGGGGGCCCTTGTGGTCGGATGAGGAGGGGCTGTGGTCGCCGCCGCCCCCCCCACCGAGGGGGCTGCAGGAGAGGGAGGCGTGGCGGTGGTGGTGGGGCGGCCCCAGCTGCTGGTAGCCACCGCCACCACCACCGCCGCCGCCGCAGCTCAGGTAGTGCTGGAGGGACTGGGCGGGCGCCGTGCGCTGGTAGTGCTTGATGACGCTGTCCTGGCGTGGCACGGCCCGCTCCTGCTGGGCCTGGGCCTGGGCCTGGGCCGAGGAGAACACGGAGGCGTTGTACAACTGGGACTGGTCCTGGAGCTGAGACGACAGCAGGTTGAACTGGTGTGACTGCAGGTGCCGGGCGGACGCCGCCGCTTGTGCCTGCGCTGAGGAGGAACCGCCGCCATTTCCACCACCGCCCCCGACCCCCCCGCCTCCGCCCGTGGGGTCCTGTGCCCCCCTGTAGGTGGCGCCCTGCGAGGACAGCAGGCGGTCGAAGCCCAGGCCGGACTGGGAGGGGCCCTTGATGTGCAGCAGGGGGTCGTGCGGCGACAGCAGCCCGTTGGAGGCGGGGCTAAAGGTGGGCGTGTCCTGCAGGGAGAAGGAGCGGCTGGAGAATGAGGCCGGGTGCTGATAGGCTGAGAGGGCGGAGGAGGAGGGGAAGGAGGCGGAGCCCGGCAAGGCCCCGGAGATGAAGAGCTCGGCGGGGGCCGGGGTGTGCATCGCTGTGGAGGGGCAAAGAAAGGGGCGTGGTTACCCACAATGCACCACTCCATCAGTGCCTGGTTTAACTAAAACATTCACAACCGGTATTTTATTTTATCAATCTATCTATAAAATGAGATAGAAAAACGTTTGAATATTCAGTAATTATAATATACAGTAATTATATTAATATTATTTTATTTGATATATTTTATAATAAATGCACACATTTTAAAGTGCAACTGCACCCCAGGTCTGAGCCTGACTCCACATATGGGCCTTTTCCATTGTATGTGCAGGCTCGGCTCGGCACGGCACGACTCGACACGGTAAACCCAGGAAGGTTGAACGTTGCAGTTCCATTACAACAAGGCTTCTTGCTTGAAGGTGTGTCTTTAACTGATGACGCATCTTATCTTGAGTCAATCACATTTAAAAGTAGTGCCCTCTTTAACATACTTTAGGCTACTTTATTATTGCGTTATTATTTTACTGGTAACAACATCAGCGGATGACTAGTGAACATGTTCGACTACACATTATAGTCGGCCTATACGTCAAAAACGCTATTAATCAGACATTGATCCCAGACTAAGAAAATGTGTAGCCTAGATCTTTAAATGTTTATTTTAGTAGATGCTAAATATGTCTGCATTGACCTTGCTGCATGTGGGCGTGTCAGCAATCTCTACAGTTTATGCAAAAGATACGGGTGTGCCAAAAATAGCAACAATTAGCCTATAGGCCTATAGCATTGTCCATTACACAAACAAACAGTTTCATATCTTTAAGCATAACGTTGTGTAATAAATATATTCACTTAAAATAGCCTAGGCTATGTTTTTCTATGCCTTGAACTAAGTTCACTCTCCACAAGGGAGTTCCTGGTTGGTCTCACTGCACTACATTCATTTCAAGTAGGCCACCCTACCCGTTCGATCTTCAATAAAAGAAAACAAATGTGTGATGCACTGATTGTGTGACGCACCAACGGACCATTTCTCTGTGCCCTGCTAGGATTTGCATACTAAATGGTCTGCATTTATATAGCGCTTTTATCCAAAGCACTAGTTTTTTGCCTCACATTCACCCATAAATGGTGATTGCTGGAGTACTGTCAGAAGTCAGCCAAGTCCAAGGCAAGACATGACGGATATTACGTGTAGAGCCATTGTCCTGATTTATATTAAAGCGGGATTTATGTAACTATTTATGTGTCTCATCACAGTGCAATCTTATTTTGTTTACAGTTAATAAAAGACAATTTAGGGTGCATTTACACTTTAATACATCTATACGCTACAATTCTATGAATATATGTTAAATATACTGGAATTAGGTATGCATATTAAAACAACATATGCATATACATTATATATATGCATATACAGTATATATATATATACTGTATATTTATATATACACTACCGTTCAAAAGTTTGGGGTCACTTAGAATTTTCCTTATTTATTTACATAGTACACATTCCAGAAGAGAGACTAAATGTCAGGCCCCGCCCCCCCATCCGTGGCCCCGCCCCCTGGCACTGCCCACCTGTCTGCCACGACGGCGTGCGGAACTGCGAGAGCAGGGAGGAGGCCGAGGGGGGGGGCTGGGGGCCACGCGACTCCAGCGCCGAGATCAAGTTCATGACGGAGGCGTCAGGGCCGGAGGGGCTGGCATGGTGGAGCCCCGCGTCGAAGAGGCCCGACAGGCCTGGTGGACATGGGAGAGAGGAGAAAGAGCAGGTAAATGAGAGTGAGTGTGTGTGTGTGTGTGTCTCCAGTAGGGCTAAGGCCGCAGGTCCTTGTTTTTGTGTATTTGTATAGGCACATTAGGAGTTAGCCTGGAGTTAGCTAATTGTCATCTGCACTCCCCTACCAGATCACTGTTAAAACAGTGATTCAGTAGCCTAACAATATTAAGACAAACTAATAAGACTAATACCATTTATACCATAATACATATAGCATACACACACTTTAAAAGCTATGTTTGAAAGATTCTTTATATTTGTAGATATTTGATCTCGATCAAAACAAAAACACACCTCCCTTCAATGTGAGTGTAAAAGCTGTTGCACACGGAGCTGAAGCGAGAATGATGCGAGGCTGGCGCAGAGAGTCTCCGCTTTAGATCCGCCCTCATGTTCATCAATGAGACTTTGCACACTGCAAGCCAGACCCAAGCTGCTCGCCGAGCAGTATTAGTCTATTTTTTCCACCCCGCCTCGCTTTTTAGAAGCAATTTTTACATAGAATGCAATGGGAATACATAGCAGAAGCAGGTAAAACACTACATATATTAATTTAAAAGAATAGTTTGCTTCGTTCCCCACCCCCATGCCCACCATTTCCTCAAGTCCTAAAGGTCCTAAAAATATAACTTTGTTGCTCGTCTGAATTGTTTTCATAATATGTAAATATATTTGTGATTATACATTTACTGACCTACAGCACAATATCACGTTCATACTGCCCGATCCATGCAGTGCAACAACCAGTAGGCTATCATGACCAACTAGCAAGAGTGTTAGTGGGCAGGGGGGGGAAGGGGGATGGGGGTGAAATCCGCCAGCTGTCCGCAGGCATTGTGCATAGCGGAGAAAGTCTCAAAAACGCTTGCGATTCAGCCCCGGATCAGCTCTGCTTGCAGGGTGCAGTCTGCCTATTCTTTTGTGCACTGCTGAAAAAATAACCACACAACACTATCTCAGCCTTGGCAATGCCTGTCCAATTTGAGGCGGAGCTTCTGAGTGAGCACCCTATGGCATTGAATATGACAGACAGGTGTTCTTGTTTTGGTCAAGTTCAATATAATACGCTTTGTCCAGGATAGCTGACTCCACCTTTAATCAAGTCAATTTTATTTATATATAGCCATTAATCACATTGTAGTCTCAAATGGCTTTACAGCCTACATTTCATATGGAAACAATCATATTGTTCCTACAATAGAAAAGGTTGTGGGTTTGATCCACAACAAGTAACTTGCCTAAATGTATAAATGCTTGTAAAAGTACTCACTGTAAGTCGCTATGGAAGAAAGGAAACATGTAGTAAATTACCTTATTTATTTAAAAAAATGTCTGTATTCTGATTGTGATTTAAATATTTTAGGCGGCAGTCTATAGGAATAGTAATAAACTCATATAGGCGGAATGCAAATGCCACTTAAAGGAGATAATTTAACTCTCTATATAACCTAGCTAGCTATGGAAGAAGCTAGCTCTGAGCCTGTCTCCACCTTTATTAAAGTGTACCTGCACCCCAGCTCTGAGCCTCTTTCCCTTTTAAGTGTAACTGCACCCCAGCTGTGAGCCTGACTCCACCTTTAAAGTGTACCTGCACCCCAGCTCAGAGCCTGACTCCACCTTTAAAGTGTACCTAGATCCGTTTTCAGCCCATAAAATGCAGATTTCTATAAAAACAGGGAATGTTGTCAATATTACAGTACAACCAGCCTTGATCAGTGTCTCATCACAGATCAGTCATATTACTTTCTTCACAGCTCAGAAAACACATTTCAGGGTGCAGTTACACTTTAAATGTTTCCTGCCAGTTCTCCCAGTCACCCAGGGAACCCAGCACGGCCAGAGTGGGAATGATTGCCAGGGCCACACGCTGCTGTGAAACGGTGAGTGGCATCTCTCTCACCCAAACTCCTTCCAGCTGCTCCCCAAGCTCCGCCTTGGCCGGAGCTTCCCGCATGGTGATTGGTGGCATAGCCCTGCAGAGGGTGTGGAGTTGCGTAGGCTTGTCGGTGGAGGAGCTCAGAGTCAGGGTGGGTTGACCTGGAGCTTCCATACACAAGGCTGGAGTGGGGGACATGGAGGGACATTACTCCATTAATGTCACAGTAGGCATATACCCCCCCCCCCCCCCTTGAAAGATGGCCCATTAATGATGAGGACTTTTTTCTCCAAGATTAGTCTAATTTGTCAAAGCATTGGCTCACCAGTCAAAGGCTGTGCTAATCTAGAGATGTATTAATTGAACCCCATAGTGCGGTAACCATGGTGACATTAGCCTTGTAAAGAGAAGTCTCTTTGATATTGCTTAGGCAGAACTGCCTTGATGCTGCCCAAAATGCATTAGAGATAAAGCTATTAACTTCTATTATTATAATAATATACTATAATAAGAACATTTGTTGCATTTCCATTTGTATAATAGAGACAGTCAGAAATTATTTTATGCATATAATTACCATAAGGGCATACTTTACAAAAAAGTTGAACATACCATTTATTGTACCATTTATTACAAACTAGTAACATACATTATCAGCATTCACGCTTGACAGTGAAAGTGTACACACGTATGTTCAGCAATATGTTCCTGCACAAACAATGTAATATATAAAAAAAACTTGGCGTTCAGTTGTGCAGAGGACAAACTAGCAAAATGCTACTAGCATGAGCGCCTTGCAGAAACACGTCTAGATGTGCGGACTAGGCCCAAACTGCAAAGCCAGTTTTTTATGTGCTCATCAATCAAAGGTGATCGATGCACTGGCTAACTCTAAACTTGCATGATAGCCCCCTTTGTACAACCTGCCAAACAACGGCATGTTTGCACGCCGTTGATCAAATATATGGCGTGGCTAACCGCTGTATGGAGCGAGTTTGGGTGGATGTTTTGCAAACATACAATCGTCACAAATAAAGCAGCTTATATCAATTGACAAGGGGTCGTCGTCGTCGCTTCTTAAACAGCAACAGTAAAACATGGCGACGTTACTTATTCAAATGTATTCAGAACAAAATCAGTGGCGAAGTAGGCTATCGGGGCCTGCACAAAAATAACAATGTTAGCCTAGAGAGGCTAAGGTACGCTAGCGGCTACAAAATACCTTCGCGTCGCGTCAATAATCAGGCTGAATATCAGTCAAACTGCCATTTCACGTTTTTTATTCAGTTTTGGACTCTGCAATGTGAATACGTCACAATTTAATTATGTAAATGAGCTATGCATATCGAGCCCAAATACCACTAGAAAAAAAAGAGAAGAAATGTGCTTGTGTTGGAATGGGGGAGCAAAAATGCAATCGCAATCTCGCCGTGCAAACTGTACGGTACACGGGTTCTCCTGCAGTACATGTAATGCAGCCCTGGTCGGTATTAATCCCTGAAGTCAGTGCTTGTTGATAATATATCACAGGACGAATTGCTGCATCTACAGTTTTTAAGAACCAAACATCTCGGTGAGTGTTTCGCTTCTGTGGCGAGGCCTTTGCTTACAATAATAATTCCCCATAGATGATTCAGACATGTGCCAAAAACCCCTTCCCCAAACCCCACCCTCCCCAAGTCTACCTAAAATCCCTATAAAATCTGTCAATCACTCGCCTCAATCCATGTCTCCTGACTGTATCCACCCCGCCCACTGCCGTTGGCAAAACAGTTACTATGCAAATACAATGCACGCCAAATCAACGCACCAAAATAGCAACATGTATACCATGTCAGTCAAACGGGTATAAACGACTGGATGTCACAGCGCTACAGACGCAAGCATGTCGGCTTCACGCGTACCTTGCTTTAGCCGATCTCTCGTAACTCCATCCAGCTCCAGCGCCCAAATCACCGAAACCGGTCCCAGGGTAATTTCTATCCATTTATGTGAAGTGTGCAATGTGGATGACCGAACACGACTAGGAGTTGTGGCACTAGAGACAGGTCGTGAATAAAAAGAAAATCCGCCTTCGCCGTTTTAGGCTATTTTCCCGGTTTCATGCGCCAGTCCTCCGGAAAGGAAGACAGCATATTGAAAGAGAAATGGAGGGGATGAGAACGCTGGATGGAAAAAAACGAGGGGGGTCTGTGGGCAAACTACACACCAACCACCTCCAGATTTCACTCTCTTCTTTCCTACCGTCTCCCCATCTATCATACCCTGGCGTGCAGATGTGCCGCGGAGTCGTGCAGATGTGAGCCGGGCTGGGTCAGGCTGTTGCCGGGGCTCCGGCTCATGGACGGACCGCGGACCAACATTTGATCCAACCCGTCCTTCGCTCGCTCGCTCTCCCTCTCTCCTCCTCCTCCTCCTCCCCGTTAAATAGCCCACAATCTGCTACTTCGTTAATCAACGCAGAAAATATTGTTCGCAAGTCTCAGAGTAAAACAGTAAACTCGTCTTTAAAATAATATAAAGTCCCAATATTGATTTAGTGTGGCTCGGCCTGTCGTATGCTAGCAGCGAATGCTAACAGGGGATGCTAGCAGACTGGATCGACGCATCAAAATAAAACTGCTTTCAGCGCTTTGCTCCTCGGTATTCTGCTGCTCGGTGGCGCCAACGTCGAACTTGCCGACATCAGAAAAATGCAGCTTCCGTGCATAGTAAAACCTGTAGAAATTAATGTAAAGAAAGAAGGTCTCGTTTTAAATATTTTTACAAATTTTCTACCGAAGACGCCATTTTTGAAGGCGACTGCTCTGATCCGCGCTCTGGTGTTGTCCAGAAATGGTTCCCTAGCCCACACTGTTGACAGTTATTAACCCCATCAGCATGTGTGTTACGAGTCGCACTGGTTAGTATAGGCTAATGTGCATTAGTGTCGATCTTCAAAAAATAAACCCTTCTCTGTCTCCACTATACGATTTGTGAGAGGAAGACGTATTTTGCAGAAGCAGTCCTCGGCGGTAATTGTAGCTATGACTAATCTAGCCGGGGAGAGCAATTTCAGCACAACACCGTCCTCCCTCTCCTTGCCGACAGGATGAGACGCGCGCGTTTCGTGTTCGGTGACCCCCGCTCCCCGGCCCGTCCAAAGTATTCCCCCAATGTAATATATGAATGAAGCATTAATAACCGATGTCACAGATGTAGCGGCTATTAAAAAAATGTGTTATACTCGAAACGCGGTAAATTAAAACGTTCTGGGAAATCACATCGGTCAGTGACGTGCTCGACAACAAAAAGCAGTTCATTATACCGTCTGCACTGACAACACACGTTTTTGTCTGTCTGCATGCTTCCCATTTGATTCGGGAACCAGTATGGGAAAAGTGGCCAGGAATCACCACTACAACCACAGCAAGCACATTTACTGTTAATACATTATTTTACGAAGGTCTTGTGTTTTCACATATGCCTATCGCGTCACGTTCACCTTTAGATATTTTGTTAAACCATTAAAGTAACATCGGCTCTATGCTATATGAGATAGTAGTGCTCTCTAGCGGTAGATCTAGTGTAGTGTAAGGCCACACGACGTTAAAAAATATAGCCGCGGAAAAAGTTTAGACCGCTGCACATTGTTTAATATGTAATAATATAATATTATAAATATACTGTAAACAAACAAACATATAACATAAATAGAAGTATTATATACATTTAGATCTAAACAGTCATATATTACATATACAAATAATACAAATTCTGTGAAATTGATGCAGTGGTCTCAATTCTTTCCGCGGCTGTCATTTTAGAATAAATTAATGTTAGAATGTTGTCTGCTATTCTAATAATAACCACGGAGGTAGATACTGAATGCTATGATGCTACTGCCTTAAATTGAATGCCAATAAGAAGCCATAATAATTTAGCACACAATTATTGTACTAAAGATCATAGCTGACCATTGGTACCATAATTATAGAAGAAACGGTTACAAGGCTGCTACTTTTATATATAGGCCTACCTATTTTAAAGCAGTGAATGTCAATTGTAAAAAATAATTTGACACGATTGGATAAATATTGCCATAGTTTCCTATTATAAATAAAGTTAGTAGGTATACCAGCTGTCACTTACATAAACAGATACACGAGAATGAATGTGAAAGGTAGGCTAATGTTTACCTTTAGGAAAAGTGGTAAAAATAACAGTAAAAAATAAAATAGAAAAATGAACTCTGATGCTCATCCATCTTGTGAGTCTTCTCATAAAATCTAATGGCAACATCTGCATTGTTTTACGCTTTTAAACATTTATCTATTCATCTCCATTCACTTCTAATCTTCCTAATTACTGCCACTGTTGCATCCCATCTGTTAACAGAGAGCTCCATCTTCTTAAGACAAAGACAAAGCTAGTCCTGTAGATCCCCTGCGGTGTGAACCCCATTGTGAGGCTTACATATTCATCTGAAAGGCTCAAAAACAAAAGCAACCTTTAAATGCCGTGATGTAGTGACATAGGAGTAAGAACGCTTAAACAAAAGAGGTCAACATTGCATTTAAGTGGTCTGCTATTAAAAATTGTGTTAACTAGTCAAATGTTTATTAACTTCATGGGAGGCATGCTAACAGACATGCTAAGAGTGTAGATATGTGTCCTGCCAGTGTATAGTGGCACGTAGCGCTCATCAGCGCTGAATGCTACCTCCTGGCCATGTTCCATGTTTACATCTCATCTTACCTCTCTCTCCCTACCTCCCACCCTCCCAGGCCCCACCTCTCCCTCCCTCCTATCTTAGTGGCAGAGCGGTAGGTGTTGTGTGGATGTCGTGCTGTGAGTTGCCCTGCCAGGATGCCAGACCTCCAGGACCCTTCAGATCTGCCAGCTCCCTGCCAGCTGATAAGGCTGGATGCGGACGCGTGGTGAGTCCCCTCTCAACCACGCTTTACGCCCACCACCCCCCCACACACACCCCCTTTCCCAGTTGCTGTGAACACAACATTATATGGTGTAACGTATGTATGTTTACTTAGCGTGCTTCAGACGGTGTGTATATATTAGACTCTCTAGAGGCCAGTGGTGCCACATTGATGAGAGAGTGTGCGTGTGTGTGTGTGAGTGTGCGTGTGCATGCGCGGGCTATCTCTACACTCTTAGAAAGAATGGTGTTGCATTTTACAGTGTTCAGCTTGTCTACAGCATATACAACAGGCCTATGGGAATCATTGTACATTTAAAGTAGCCCCTCTGTAGCTCCATATTATACCCACTGTATAGTCTCAGGACCGAACAACAGCAAATGTTCACCTAATTATATGCAGTACCTTTTAGATAAACAAATTAACCCTTTTCTTCAGTGAACAGTATTAGGTGTAATGTGTGTTTATTTCATTTGTATACCCTCCTTGTTTGTGTTACCACATGTTTATGTCTGGAACAATAATCTGTATTATGACAGGATTACAGGGATATATATATACACCTGGGTTTATATAATACTCCCAGCACTCACACATAGGAAGAGCACACACTATTACAGGAGAATAAACCCTGAACTATGTTATTACAACATGAATGATGGTTTTAGACAAAAAGTAAGTTCATGTTGAATATAATAATAATGTAATTTACTTTAATCAACTTTATTTGAATAGCACATTTCGTACAAGAATGGCAGCTGAAGGTGCTTGACAGGATTACATGCACATGTTTTTACATGAAACAATATTAAATATGAAATAAACAAAAACATGAATAAATAGTCAAACGTAAAATAAGGAATAAGAACAAGTTATTACTAGATGGTATTATGTTCATGTAAAGTAAAAATAAGGTATCTTTCCTGGAGGGAGTTCCCTCGTCCTTCAGACTGGTGTCTTTTCTCTGTAGTGAACTATAGCAGTACTTATTTGGCTGAGAATCCCTGTTACAGCAGCCATGCCATTTATAGCTGCTCCTTACGGCAGGACGTACAGCATGTCCACATTGACACACGCACGCACGTGCACACACATGCACGCACACACACACATGAGATGGAAATAGGCTGTGATGTGCACGGCTCAGCACAGGACTGTGCACACTCTGCGTTTCTGGGTCAGGTTACATGCAGACTCTTGCAGAAACACATATACCACTAGTAGTGGTTGCCACGGTCACTGCTGGTGGGGTGGTGCAGAGCACTTGACCCTCGGTGACCCCTAACAGCTGTGACCCGACCTGACGCACGCTGCAAAACACATGTTAGCAAGGCGAATCAGTTTAGACTGGGAGGGCCTGGAAGTGTTGTTGAACCCCACTAACTCCTCCCCTAGTGGTTTGAACCCCACTAACTCCTCCCCTGAATGAATGGGTTCGTTAGCAGGCTTCCAACAACCCATTTATTAGAATCAGGTGTGTTGGAGCAGGGAG
Organism: Forbesichthys agassizii; assembly: GCA_026546735.1. NCBI lineage: Eukaryota > Metazoa > Chordata > Actinopteri > Percopsiformes > Amblyopsidae > Forbesichthys > Forbesichthys agassizii. The sequence goes on from JAODLL010000011.1 coordinate 625,641, forward strand.
ACACCTTAAACATGCAGGGCACCGCCCCTCCAGGACCAGGGTTTCCCACCCCTGGGTTAGCTGAACAAACCTGCTCATATCTGGGACCAGTCTTTCTGTGACATCTGTCACCATTACATTGGACTGACCACTACAAAACCAAGATAATCCATACAACATATTTGTTTTTATTTCCTACACAATGCGATGGTTTCATTCGATATATTGGTCGTTCTTGTTGCCCTGTCGCACTCTAATGCTACGTTCACATGGAACACGCCAGATGTTCCATGTAAAAATATGCCGACCCCGGCAACGGCTTACGGCACGCCGTTGAAAGTTAAAATGAACTTTTAGCCGTCCTCCGCCATGGCATTTACAACCGGATGTTCGTAGCTCCCTCACACACGGAGCAAACGTCGACAACGTCATACTTTTGGTGCAGCATCACTAGAGGACTAAATACAATACAAAAATAATTACATATTTTTTAAATTATTTGTAAACAATGCGACATCGCCATAGCAACTACCGTTCCGTTGGGCTTTTTTGTCGTGCCGTCCAGAAAGTGTTTGCAGTCTGCCGTGTTCCATGTGAACGCAGCATAACTGTCCTGGAACCAGTGGAAGGGTGTATTCTTTCCCATGTGATCCCATGGCTTCTTACATTATTTAATGAATTAATGAATGTTTTACCCACTTGGTTTTTACAGTAGTTTTTTTCCTGCCATGGGGGAGGAGAAGGTGAAGGGGGTGTGGCTTATGAGCAGCTATGTGATTAAGGGCTGTATAAATAAGACACGACTGACTTGAACACTGTTTCAGCATCAGAAGAGAGACGCAAGAGCAGAGTTGTAGAGATCTACTGGAGGCCTTCCAGGCGTGTGCACGGACCCTGTCCGAGAGCTCGTGAGGCAGACGGGAAGCCATGTCCGTACTGTACGGGACCACACACACACACATTGTTATATGATATTTGATATGTGCTCTCCTGAGATCAACCAGTACACCTTTTGTGACTAGAAGATCCTGACTTTAATCATGTCAACAAGTATCATTATGTAGACTTCAATTACAGACCATATATATATATATATACAGTACTGTGTATGTATGTATGTACGTATATGTAAGTACGTATGTAAGAAGTATATATGTATGTATGTATCTGTATGTATGTATGTATGTGTGTATGTATTTATGTATGTGTTAGTACGTATGTAAGAAGTATATATGTATGTATGTATCTGTATGTATGTATGTATGTGTGTATGTATTTATGTATGTGTTAGTACGTATGTAAGAAGTATGTATGTATGTATGTATGTATGTATGTATGTTAACTTATGTATGTATAAATATGCATGTATGTACGTATATGTTAGTACGTATGTAAGAAGTACTTATGTATGTATGTATGTATCTATGTATATTAACGTATGTATGTATATATGCATGTACATATATTAACGTATGTACGTACGTATGTATGAATGTATGTTGTAGACACATTGTTATTATCCACAATACTGGAATAAAGTTGATAATAAAAGTAATAAAAAATATAAAGAAAACATTATATAATATATAGACATCCTTGCATCCATGCATATCATTACTTTTTTAAATGTTTATTTTAGTATACAATATATATGACTATATAACACAATATTGCCAATGGTACTGATGTACTGACGTGTCTCCCTTGACAACTGCCTTTATTTCGTTCATCGCAGCGTCACATCCACATTTCCCAGCATCCTCTCTGTGCGCGTCACACTGGACTGCACCATCTGCAGAACGGGAGAGGGGTGATAACAGCTTTGTGCACACCCTGTGAAGCTGAAACGTCGTTCTTGGCTTCTTCTGTTTGTGTTACGAAGCAAATATGTACATGCAAGGATTTTAAATGTAAATATATAATGGTCATTATCAATAGATGTGCTAATGGTAATACATATTTTACAATGAAGTGGGATGATTTAATATTCCTTCTGGCGCTATAATATATAGTTGATCATATGAACAACCTCCATAAAGCATTTTTCTTGCCAACAGGGGGAGGTAATTCCTCAACATATTAAAACAAATGCACATACATCATATAATGTACACGTAGTTCTATGGTGGAGGCCTACATATGGTAATATATATTCAGGGGGACTGTCCGAAAGAAGAACGGGTCAAAACTATTCTACTAATAGGCTACCATTCTACTTTTTAAACCAAACAGCCTGTTCCAAAGTCTCACATTTAAATATATAAAATAAAGTATCATATCCAATGAGCTGCATGCATTCCTGTGAATGCACACTAGTTTATGCATTGTTCATAAACTAAAGCCTACTTCTATCCCAACTCAAGATTTCCTGATTTCAAGGATGAAAGACAGAGCATTGTATCTATTGTAGGTAATTTCCATCCCTATAGATGATATGCTGAGTTTTTATTCATATTTACCTGTCTGTCATGTGATGTTTGTGCCAAACAATACAATAGGCTATGTTTATTTTATAGCATAATTATTATTTATTGTTTTCCAGCCTGGTGCATAAAGAACCTAATAAACATACTTAATTCAAGTTAAATCGTCAGATGAAACTGATTGTAGACTACAGTAAATGGGTTGGAAACGGTGTATGAATAAGGCCATATATTAGGTGGGCCATACATTTTATTTTGTCAAGTGCAAACTTAAACGTAATACCAATACGTCCTTGCATCGGCGTTATTGTTTTATGTCAGTATAGTTTGTTTCACCATAATAGACCTATTGTTAATTATCTGTTCCAGGTTTCAACTGTTGCCTGACTGTCAAGTCGCAATACATTTAGCCTTAACTTATCATCTGTGTGTGTAATGTGTATACATAATAAACGACATTATATGTACCCTAATTGAGTCAAGTTTTTTGCTGGCGTTGCCTTCACATTCAATTAAATTAGTTTTGCATATTGCCACTATACGAGCAATTAGCCTATGCAAACATATAATGATGCTACTGCTGAGCCTCCCATCCCATAAATAGGCAACACTCATCTGTACCATTGCGCTTGACATGTTAACAGTATGGTGGGGCGTGTGTGCGAGAGAGAGAGAGAGAGAGAGAGAGAGAGAGAGAGAGAGAGAGAGAGAGAGAGGTCTGGTTGAAGAGAGAAATTGAGGGGATGGAGAGGTGAGGTGTAGGGTGGGGAGGAGAGGATGGAGAAGAGAGAGAGAGAGAGAGAGTGGGATAGAGTTAGAAAGAGAGAGGGACCCGGATGCTGATGCGAACGAGCCCAAAGGAAACGAGAGGAGAGACTGAATATCGATTTACGGCAAGAAAAGCAAAGCGGTAGAAACTAGGCCCCGATCCCGCGCCTGAGCCCCCACCGGGATAAATCACGTCCGTCGTTTCTGCAGGAATCCGCCTGAAATCATCCAACTGTCTGGACCCGAAAAGAAAACAACATCCTCGGGAATAACGGGAGAGAGCGGGGTAGAGGAGGAGAATCACGCCAGGCCGGGGGGAGATGCTGTGATCCAGAGGAGGCGAGGCGAGGCGGGGGTGGGGGTGCCCCCATCGGCGAAGATGGTTGTTTTGCAGGAAACACGTTTCTCCGCCACGACAATCGCGACAAAAATGGGTGAAAAATACGATCGTTTTGCGATTAAAATAAACTTTAAACGGTGCCGGTTGTGACAGAGACACGCAGGCCCGGCCTGGAGAGGGAGCTATGCTGGTGCACCTGTGAAATATCTAGGCCTAGCACTCCATATTATTATATAATACCATAACAGACGCCTCGCCTAGTAACGTCCCGGTGTAGGCTACTAGATCAAGATCGCTAAGAGATTTTTGAGGGGACGGGTCGTAGTAGTGGTCTGTCGTCAGATTTTTCTGTCCCGGCGTCGCCTCTGCCTATAGCCTACTACCTCGATACCGTATCGAGGTTTGGTTGTAAAGACTGTTAGCTCAATCATACGTTTATATGTAACATCCCATAGGTCAACCATTGCTTTATCCAGCCGATATGTCTAAATTAAACATCTCACATCGCCATTGCTACCAATAATAGTTTTTGTTCCAGCACTAAGCGCATAATTACAGATAGCCTGTCTGTAAAGACTGGCAGCAAAGGCTTGTGATCTAAAACCTGCAGGGTTTAGTAAAGTGGCCTGTGCCCGAGTAAGGATGAGTAAAGAACTGTCTCTGAGTCAGTCAGCTCAATATGTTGGGCCCTATCGACTGGAGAAGACCCTGGGAAAGGGACAGACAGGTAAATCTAACGTTTCTATACATTTTTAGGTGACAGTTTAATTGTGATGTTTTGAAGGGGTCCCACCTGCCTCAGAATGTGGCAGGTGTGTTTTGCGCTCAGGCGATAGCCAAATGAACCCCGTACATCTGGGTCCACAGAATACAAACACAAGTTTTAGTAATCTATTCTAATGACTCTCTCTCTCTCTCTCTCTCTCTCTCTCTCTCTCTCTCTCTCTCTGTGTCTTCTCAGGGCTGGTCAAACTCGGGGTCCACTGTATTACGGGTCAAAAGGTCGCCATCAAAATAGTCAACAGAGAGAAGCTGTCTGAATCTGTTCTGATGAAGGTATGATGGTTGATTCCCCTCTTTGTTTCGTTCTTTTTTAAAGTAATAGCAGTTATAGCATAAGTAGTGATTTATTCTAATACTCAGTAGTGGTGCAATTAGACTATACAGCAGGGCTATTCAATCCTGGTCCTGGAGGGCCGCTGCCCTGCATGATGTTGATGTCTCCCTGCTCCAACACACCTGATTCTAATGACTGGGTTGTTATCAGGCCTCTAACGACCCATTCATGTGAATCAAGTGTGTTGGAGCAGGGAGACATCTAAAACAGGCAGGGCAGCGGTCCTCCAGGGCTGGAATTGAACAGCCCTGCTGTATAGTATAGTAATAGTACCAGTCCATGTTATTGTTATGTCGTGAGTTGTTAGGGCAACTCCTTTCAACATGTTACGTGAAGTCCCCATGCGATTGGAGCTAGTGTTGCCAAAGCATTGCTGTTTTGGTTTGAAACTCGAGAGTAGGACTCCCACCGCTCTCTGCCCCTCCCCCACACAACACAGGAACCGCTGTGGGCATGCTGTGAAGCAATCGCGGAGTGGTCCTTTATAAAACGACATCCTGTCTGTCAGGATGTCACTTGATAGACAGCATTCTGTCTACCGACACGAGGTCGCCGTTGTTAAGTTCAGATGAGCTCAGCTTTAAATGGATCGAAACTAAGTGTGTTCTTCCGGTGTTGGCAAGGTTACCTGTTAAAGCCCATGTTCACACAAGGATTTAAAGGTCATTTGGGTGATTAGATGATATCTCAACTGATCCTGCAAACTCCAAGATAATTTCACCACAAGTCTGTGACCCCTCAATTTAAAAGCGTTTGTCATAAAGGCAGTGCTAATGCATTTCAGTCAAAGTTGTTTCCATACGATTGGACTACCTATCTTTATCTCACCCAATCAGAATGTTAAAAATCAGCACTGGTGAAAACACAAACATACAAATGCTGGTATCGTGTATCGGTCTGGTTGTATTCTGCACGAAGAGCGCCTTTGATGGAGGGGTTCCAGGCTCTCGGCGAAATGAATCTCAGGCCTGGGATTGGACACGCTCTCCTTGATTAGCCTCTTCGAGTAAATGTATCATAATGTCATATAGTGTAAACCGAACAGGCTTTAAAAAAAAAATCACACATGTAAAGGTTTTATGTGAATTGACCTTTCCCAAACCACGCCCCTTTCACCTGTCCTGTCTAGTTACTGTAACTAGGTGGGACAAAACACCATAGAAAGCTATTACAGCAAAATAGACAGTTGACGGAAGGTTCCGTCAAAATAAAAAAAGGCTCAATTGTTATTGGTGGACATGCACTAAGGGGCGTGGCTTGGGAAAGGTCAATTGGCGATGTTTGTGGGCTACACTTCCAGGGCACTGTTAGAAAGTGTCTGTATTTCCTCTTCCTCAGTGTGTCCATGGTGTCTTTGTGCCTGCAGGTGGAGCGGGAGATAGCCATTCTGAAGCTAATTGAACACCCTCATGTCTTGAAGCTGCATGACGTTTACGAGAACAACAAATACCTGTGAGGACACTTTTCTTTTTATTTAGTTCATTCTATCTTTCTATCTTTCTTTTTTCTCTTGTTAGTTTTTTAGTTTGCAGTAGAGCCCTGCACGGGGTCAAATCTAGGCCCGAGCCCAGCCCTGACCCAACAGCTTAACAGAAGTCTCAGCCCGAGCCCGAGTTGAGCCCATTTTGTTTTTTTTCTTCCCTTCCCCGTTGCCCAGCCTACGTGTGTTTGCTGTAGACTCTCTCGATCAGTCAAAATGACGTCATTATATTTTTATTAACCGTCACTACATTTTGTAATAAGTGCCTTTTGTTTTTTTTGTTGGTTGCATCTACATTAACAAAGCATATAGCTAGGGCTGTCCCGAATACCATTTTACAGGTTTCGAATACTTGATGGTATTTCCGAACGAGTATTCGAATACTCTTCCTAAAAAAAACCATTAAAAACACTCAACTATAATTAGGAAAAATAAATGAAATAATCTTTGATTCCTCCTGTATTAC
>JAODLL010000011.1:647136-659470 GCA_026546735.1 Forbesichthys agassizii
GGGGGAGGGGGGATGGGATGTGTGTGTGGGGGGGGTCGCAAGCAGAGGAGAGGGGAGAGAGAGAGAGAGAGGAGGGAGGAGGAGGCGATAAGAGGGGCAACATGCGTGCACGAACAATGCTAAGCTAGCAATGTTAAGCTAGCGGCAATGCATCTCTAAGCTAGGCTACATACGCCAGGCCCCCCTCCCTACATTTGAGTAACTACAGGGGGATCTAATATATCAAATTTGGTCTGCTTTTGAGCTCCAGGTCCAATTTGGACGCGGTGACGAGCGTCACTTCAGCGCAGGGATAAGGAAACACGCGAAAGGCAGCTAGCGGGCTGTGCGGTGGCGGGGCAAGCGTCGTTAGCTGCGCGGTGGTGGGGCTAGCGTAGTTAGCTAGCGGGCTGCGCGGTGGTGGGGCTAGCGTTGCAAACTAGCGGGCTGCACGGTGGTGGGGCTAGCATTGCTAGCTAGCGGGCTGCACGGTGGTGGGGCTAGCGTCGTTAGCTAGCGGGCTGCGCGGTGGTGGGGCTAGCGTCGTTAGCTAGCGGGCTGCGCGGTGGCGGGGCTAACGTCACTAGCTAGCTGGAGGTGGCGGTGGGAGTGGGGTGTGTTCAGGAAGTTCAAGCTGTGATGAATGTGATAAACACAGGACATGGAGTAGAGCTTAAGGCGAAACACTTGTTGGATTGGGGGGGTTGGGCTTAATGCACAGGGCGCCTTGACGTCTTCACATCCTAAGTTTCTCAGCACTGTCATCAACCTCCATCAGATCCCATTAGGGCATTTGGATTCCTGCGAAGATGCTTCGCTTCAAAGATGCTTGTAAATATACTGTAGAGCCTCAGACATATGAACCATATAGAGCCATATAGAGCCTCTTGACGGACATATGAACCATATAGAGAGTCTCTTGACGGACATATGAACCATATAGAGTCTCTTGACGGACATATGAACCATAGAGATTCTCTTGACGGACATATGAACCATATATAGAGTCTTGACGGACATATGAACCATATAGAGAGTCTCTTGATGGACATATGAACCATATAGAGCCTCTTGTCAGACATATGAACCATATAGAGCCTCTTGATGGACATATGAACGATATAGAGTCTCTTGATGGACATATGAACCATATAGAGCCTCTTGACGGACATATGAACCATATAGAGCCTCTTGATGGACATATGAACCATATACAGCCTCTTGACGGACATATGAACCATATAGAGTCTCTTGACGGACATATGAACCATAGAGATTCTCTTGACGGACATGTGAACCATATAAGAGTCTTGACGGACATATGAACCATATAGAGCCTCTTGACGGACATATGAACCTTATAGAGCCTTTTGACGGACATGTGCGTTCTGCGTATTGTACAACAGGGTCTGGTTATTGGCGTTCCTTGCATGCCAACTGTCTAAACGCTTACAATCAATATCTCATCTCTCCACATCAATACCATCAGCCCCCCAAGACACACATGTTCTTCTTCAGGATGAACGGCGGGTGGCAGAGAGAGAGAGAGAAGGAGGGGGGAGGATGTATAATATATCTGACGTTGCATAAAATGTGCAGATCTGCAGACTGCTGCGGCTCGAACCTACGAACCTACACACAGGAGACAGAGCGGACACTCAATAAACAAATAAAAATAATAATATAACAAATAAAATAATAATGATAATAATAATAATAATATTAATATTAATATTAATGATAATAATAATAATAATAATAATAATAATAATAATTATTATTATTATTATAACTATTCTTTATATTCTTATTTTATAATTCTTATTCGAATTCTTATTTATTAATAATATTTTTCTTCTTGTATTTACTTTGACAACGCCTAATATAATCAAATATAATATTAACTAATATAATATAATATAATATAATATAATATAATATAATCTACAGTAATAGACTAATATAACCCACCCAATAATCTGAAATATACTGCAATTTACAGTAAGAAAGGTCTCTTTCATCAATATGACAAAGATGTGTCCTTGTCCCCCAGACAATATGTTTAACTCAGCATTCTCACTTTGCATGAACGTCTGTCTGCACGGCACGTTGAAACCATGGCACTTATATAGAAATGTGGTTCCAGCAGTGGTGGAGGTGATTGAACAGTTGTAGCAACCAGCATGTTTTAGATGTTTTCCAGCTCCAACCAACTCAATTTAATTGCTCGTTAGAATCCTGATAACGATCCATTCATTTGAATTGGAACACCAATAGTTTCAAAATTAAACCAAGGTCAACGCCCAATAGGAGGCAGTGACTGTCTGCGATCAATCCCCAAGGGATTGTGTCCAGACCTTAAACACCAGATCCCTTGTGGGTGTGGTTACACCAGGCAAGCTAACTACATTAACTGGAGGTTAAACCGGAGATGTTCTCTCCATGAGCACACCCAGGTCGTAAAAACGCCTCCCTTTTCAGATGAATCACCGCGGTGTGTATTTTGTGTACACACCATTTCCACTTTTAGTGCCCGCCACCGCATCTAAAGCTCCTACTTGTCTAGATGATCGCGATCTGGCCGATGGAATAACCCGCAAACAAACCGTTGAAAGGGCCTTCCTCTTCTATCCCCGGCCGCCATCCCACACAACGTGAGGACGTGATTACATATTTATGGGCCAGATGCTTGTACAAGATCTGTATTGGTAACGGCTGACATGGTTGTGATGCATTATAAATGAAGCCATAAGCGACAGATGGAAAGCATGAGAGGAGTCTGTGAGGGGAAAGGATATTTTTGTTATCTACACGTTTCCGCATATTAGCGCCTGTAAAATTATGATACTTTTCACTTACATGTTTATTTGTGGAGCGCCAAAAGTACAGTATAAAACATGGTGTTGAATCAGGCCCATAAGAAAAGACAACTCATAAGCTGCTGATGAGATATAGCAACACCAAGATAAACGTGCAAGTATTAACAAGTTAAGTAAACACAAACACACACACACACTTGCAAAATGTAGGGACTGCAACATGTTTACTTGTAGGTAGCCTCAGCCTCTTCCGTCCATCAGCACTACATCACATAAGCATCTCTGTGCGGAACGTCAGATACATATTTTGCTGTAAGCTCGACAGCTCTAACCCTGCATTTATATGAAGTAGTGCTTTTCTTACCTACCGGCCGCTCAAAGCGTTGTACAGTATTGCCTCCACATTCACCCATTCACACGCACAATCATACACCGACACCACCTGACCACTAGTAGGCGCCTTTCTCAAGGACACTTGAGGATTTAGCGTAGTTCGGACCAGCGATTCCTGGACGATCTGTCGCCATGCTCTACCCACTGCCCCCCCCTTCTCCTTCCCGGTGTCTACAACATGGATTTTCTGATAACAAAGAATCATCAAGGGCAATCGCTAAGAAAAAAACCTTGTCTCCTTACCCCGAGTAGCATGTACATATTTTGTATTTTAACCCTGTGGCATGCAGGGAAACTGGCTTACGTATGACAGAATGGCGATACTCCTCCGGTCCTCTGATTGGTCAAATAGCTCACTATGACCTGTGACCCTGAACATCACCTGCCTCCAGACCAGGACAGGTGTGCAAGGGCTGGATACCATGGCATTTTACCCTCGTTAAAAACGGATCGATTGCTATGACAACAAAAATCCAAGGTGACTTCACGTGGACGGAGAAAATCCTCAAATTATGATTACGGCTAATCTCTATGAACATTTATAATTTCTAGCAGGTCATTGCTGGTTTCCTTTCATCGTGCGTTTGTAGTCTGAGTTGTTTTGACCAGTCATGTTTGATCAGGCTTTGCTTGGATGCAGGTAAACAGTCGGTGTGGAGAGCAAAAGGAAGAACACACTGAAAAATCTGCATTCAGATGCAGATATCTGTAAATAGAGTTTAGCCGAGCTGAGTGGCTAATTGGTCTCTTGGTCTGATGACGATAGCCGGCAGGTTCCCAACCAGCTGATCAGCACGTCCTACTTTGTGACACAGGGCCAAGGAAGGTTTTACTTTATATGTGGATGCCATTTTTTGTCTTAACAGTGCAGGATAATGCAGTGGAAAGTAAATACACAGTATATATGGAGAGAAAACATAGCTAGCATACATAGTAAGGTTTGAAGAAGCCCTTAGAGAAAGTCAACCAGACGGTAATAATTCACTAACACAGTTTCTAGTAAAAATACGCTCAAAAACAGAATTCTTAAACTAAGCCCAAACTAGAAGCCCTCTGATCTTCCCTGCTGCCTGCTCGCATATGACGGCCCATTAGGGTTGCTTGTCGTCTCAGCTATACTTAGTTATCTTTATGGGATTCTGATTCCAAGTTCAGGCTGATACGGACTGCGATAACGCAGCCGGCACACATAAACAACGCCTAAATAGGCCACAGCATCTATACTTAGGCTCAGCTACTAAATCTTGTGTAACCTAAGCAGGAATTTTTCTCTGCTGCTCTTGGTGGCAGCAAAATAATCAAAATAAATCAAAATCCTAATATTTTCTCACCGCTTCAATCAGCGGTGAAGCAGCTCTACACACTCTGACATCAATTGACTTCAAGTTGTGTCACTTTCTCCCCAAAGACTGCAGGCACAGTCTGTCTGGGGGGAAGACCGGGACATCCCTGGGGAAAGTAAAGGGGATTAAATCTAAAGGCAAACGACAGAAGAGCAAGGTCAGTGAGGTGATAGAGGAAACTCTGTTGACTGTTTGGTTATGAAATGTAAAGCTTACACAGCCTTCATTAAGGCTTAAAGGTGCAGTCAGCTATCGCAAGCCAATTGTACGCTAATACACTTTTTGTCAAATTCACCAAATATCAACTCACATTCCGCTATCTTACCGTTTTCTGTGCGTGTTGAAAAAATAATTCAACATGTCTACACATTTTTGTGATGAACACCACTCACAGCTTCACAACTTCACAACTTTCGCTTCACAATGCTTTTTAATGTTTTTAATGTTTATTGACGTTTTTCTTTTTCAAGCGCTACATTAACATGCTACAAAGTATAGTACTGGGTAGGCCAGGACCTGACGGTACGGTTGTTTTGCGATACATTGTGATATGATACATTGCAATCTACTGAACGTTTGGTATTTAAAAACAACAATGCATTTAAATGTGTTACATTAATAATGTATTGATGACTGAGTTCAATGCTTCATTTTGTAGGATCAATTGAATCTTGTTCGGTAGATGCTGTGGCCTACTCGAGCGTTGTTCATGTGTGCTGGCTGCGTTCTGTCCGCATCCCCATGAACATGGAATCGGAATTCCAGAAAGATAACCCAGATAAGTTCTGGGTGTGCTATAACATAATCAAAGAGTAGATGATGGTGTAGCGCTCTGCATCTTCATTTGTTAAAAACTATTTTATGCTGTGTTGACTCTCCTTTAGTTTGCTAGCATGTTATGGCGCTTGCTAGCTACAACGTATTCCATATTACCTAAATCTTCCATGCTTTCAATAGGCCGACACGGTGAGCAAATGACCTGCTCTGAGTCTTGTTCTCAACCATCATCATATGCTTACCGTCTATTAGCAGCAGTGATGGGCAGTAACTAGTTACTAGTAAGGAGTTACTGTAATATTATTACTTTTTCTGTAGCTAACAGTTCAAATGATTATAACAGTAATAATATTTAAATTACTAATCCAAGTAACTAATAGTTACTGCGTTACAAGAATGACATTTCTGGTCCTAGCAAACTTAGGGTAGGCTAATTGAACCAACCTGTCCAATCATCTGGTTTGAGAGGCTGCAATGTTTTCACTTTGGCTGATTGTCGACTCCTAAGGTTCATTATTGTTCTAATAAAGAGGATTAAATTCTAAAATGAGCTGCCTACATTTTCTGAAGGGGCGAGACAGGGTAGTGATTGTGATAGTAATATAGAAATGTAACTAGTAATATGTAACTACTTTTAATACCCAGTAATTGTAAAGTAATATAACTATTTGAAGGACTAATAAGTAACTAGTAACTTATTAAAATTCCCGAGTGACTTGCCCAACACTGATTAGCCAACACTACGACGAGGCAACAGTTCCCCAGCCTTGGCGCCTGGTGGGATGTTCAACCAGGGGTCCGTTCAGACTTGGTGAACATTTGCGAATGTTTGCAAACATGTTTAAACAGTTTTGCGTTTGCATTGTGGTCGCCGCGAGCTTTTGTGAACCAAAGCAAACGGTTTGAGGTGGTGGTTCTTGGCGAACACACGTTGAAGCTGGATGAAGGGTAACGGTTTACGTTTAATATTTTTGGAATGTTTACACAAATCGTTCAAAATTCAAGTTCAAAGCAAACATGCTCGTCACAAATGTTCGCCGCTGTTTCTGAATATGAACACACCTCAGGAGGCCTTTCGCTGCATTCACGTTGATGTCTTTTAGCGGGATCTGCTCTTCACAAGAGCTGTGTTTGGTTAGTGGAAATGTACTGTGATTATAGCTGGCAGGGCTGTGGCTTAACTTCATTATGCAAATACTTTTATCAGCAGGTTCTGGTAGTCTCCAAGGAACTGCTCAAATCTCGGGAAACTTAATGCACCGTGTGCCACGCTATGAAGTATAATCACAGTAGAAAACACAGACCTCATCCCACCTGAGACTTTTAACTGAGCACTGCCTATATTAGCCAGTTTCTCTTTAGTCAAACATATGGACTGTCCAGATTGCATGCTAAGTACATTTGTTTTACTGCAAGTTTGTGACTTGGAGCTGCAGAGGCCTGTTGCCATCTGGGAAAACAAACCCAATGGAAATAAAAATTAAACACTAGACAGAATTTTGAGTAATATACAAAAATGTGTAGAATATAAATGGGACAAAATAATGTCCAATTCTTTACTTTAGCAATAATTTAAGTGGCACAGTGATTCAGGAGAATTGACAAGAAATTATTTATTTTCATAACCCAAGAAATAATGTTGTTTCTGATATGGATCAAACTTCTATCCAGCAAGGATTGTGAAGTGCCCACATTGGTTTGCCAGTGGATATGAAACACCACTTTGTATACAGGAAATGTGCAAAAAAATAAATAAATAAATAAACGAAATGTAATAAAAAAAATTCAATTTATGCAATTTTGGTGTTATACTTAATTAGTCTGCTAACAAAGTAAGAATATTTTAATTGATAAGAGACAAATAAGTGTGCTATACTACATTTTGGAGTTTGTTTCTCTCTCATTTTTTAACCTCCATAATTACCAATTTGCAACACATTTTGTATAAATAATGCAGCCTGATATGGCTCAGCGTGCTAATGTGAAATGACACGTGAGGAGAAGAGCTAATTTAGTTAGCTGCCATGTTATGTTGATGTGTTAACATCGGGGTATTTGCCATACTAATATAACTGCCATATCCAGTAAGTACTTTCTGTGGTATTCATTTAGTCAATCATTTAACTAATTAGACTTTTAGGCTGAATTGCTTTTATTTATGCATTTTATTCCATGTTGTAGGTAAATTACCTAGCAAATTACAGACCATCTGTCTTTGCAATACAAATCTTTCTCGTCAGTTTGACAACAAGGTATTAAGGAGCCATCTTGCATTCTCCCATAAGAACAAGAGAAAACATTCTGACATAGATGTATATTAAACTAAATATTACATTGATTTGAAATTGGCTACAATTTATGGGCAGTTTGAGGGCATTCTGAGGTCTGTTGTTTTGTAGTTTTAACAAATTATAAAAAACATAATGTATAATCATATTGTATGAATTACAATTATCATACATTACTTTTGGCCCAAAATATGTGTATTGACCAACTCTAATTATATACAATAAACAAAATGTAAAAATGCCAACACAATTCATTTTTGTTGTCATTCTGATTTATAAAACATTGAACTTTAACTTTGCTTTTAGTTATTAGTGTTTTTCTACATCAACAGCCAACAATCTGCATGTTTTCACTCCAACCAATCACTATGCCAACTGATCCAACCAATCATCACACTTCCACTTAGAGAGGGTGGAGCTAATTATTCAAATCAGCTATGGTATAGTGACTGGATTGAAGTTAAGATTTGCATAATGTTAAGCTGACTTCACACATTTGGAAACCACAGTAGGCTAAAGCATAATAACATAAAAACATGTTCAAGTTTACATATACAGTACTCAGTCATAGTATATCACTGAAGCAACAATACAGCTTGTTTTGATCCTGCTGCGAGTAGACTGGCTCTCCGGCCAAACTGTAAAACCTCCCATACTGTCTTATTCGACCAGAGAAAATGGACATGACAAATTAAATAATAAAAAACATAAAGTGGGAAACAATAGATACGATTGGGAAATAAACACAAAAGGACATTTTTATCAGTGTATTAAATAAATCTATATTTTCTTCTAGAGCTTTGTACTGTCTGACATTCTGGTTCCAATTTACCTTAAAATACCACAAGGTCAGTTTAGTGTAGTCCTCTGCTATTTGTCCTGCAACTAATGGTTGACGCACCAAAATGCACTTTCAGGAAATAACCTTTCCTCCAACAAACCCCTTTGGCTTCCCATCAATGTCCGTCACTGCTGTATTGCAGAGTTTAGTGAACAGGGGTACAGTATAACACCCATCCTCAATTCAGCCCAACCAGTGCAGTAGCTGGGCTTCAGTATGAAGTTCTCTAAGCTGCAGACCAGACACCACAAAGCAAGCTGAAGGATAATGTCAATCAATATGATCAATGATCAATATGCTAAATGAAAGGAAGTGCACAGCGGGTTTAACAGTTCTCGTTAAACATTCAAAACAGCGTTATGATACAAGCAGGAGGATTCGTGATACAGTTAAGGCCTATTCCCACCACACGTAGTGTAGCTCCACTTCCCATACCAGTCTCGGCGCTCTCAGCCAGGAGCTGCTAATCAAATCAATCAAATCATTAGCAGGTGAGGCGATTGGACCTTTCTACTAATCACAGCAACAAACAGGCGCTATCAGATATCCTGGGACCCCCTTCAACCAATCAGTCTCTGAACACAGGCACTTAAACTGTTAACTGCTGTCGGTACCAACTGAACTACTCAGATGATTGGGCCCGGGGATTTTCTACCTGCCTGGGTTCTCAGGAGCGTTCCCAGAGTACTGTATGTGGAGTAGAGAAAATCATTGAGCCAAAGCTTTGCAAAATCAGGATGTTTTTTAGCCAGGCTGCACTGCAGGGTGAAAGATGCCCAAATCTGATCTCTTCTCAATAATCACGCTTGCTGTTCACACTGCTATGAACAGAAATCTGATCTGAGATCACATTTGGGCCAGTTCCACATTGTAGTGGGAACGTCGGCAAGGTGAAGCAGTTTATCCTTATATAAAGCACGTCAGGAGGTATCTAATAGGCTCTTTGAAATGTCGCCACGGTTACCGAACGTAGCAGATGAGGGGAGCAGCCATATGTGGAGTCTTTAGCATCCATTTACATTCCAGCGAGCTCTCGGCAGGGTTACAACTGAGACTCACCCACCTACAACATTAGCGCTATTACAGAGTCCACAGCCAACAGTACCTTACCACTGCATTACAAACATTAGCCTGAGAGTTTTATGTAGCATGATTAATTGTATAGCATGATCTATTATATATTTATCATTTGCCAGGACCAGAACCTGGTTAGATTCTACAGCACATCCAGTAGCTTTCATTTTGGCCTGCAAGACCCACAATCAGTTCGTACAGTAGGTGAGTTTATTTTAGTAACTGTAGGAACTGTATGTGCCTTTGAATACTAGACATTTACAATAGGCCCAACACTTTACAATAATGACAATAAATCATTTAGCAATTAATTAATAATTCAATACTTTGAACATGCAATATCAATACTTTAGTAGGCTTGCAGCCACAATCTTGCATTCAGTAGACTAGATGATGACATATGTTTGCCTTTGTTATAATGTATTTGTTTATTTATTATCATTTATAAATGTGAAACTAATGATTAAGTTATGCAATGTGTGATTGATCATTTATTTATTAAAATTATTATAAAGTGTTGCAACCTACTGCAGCGATGTGATGCTGTTCAATATATTTGTTCCTTATAATTAAATATGACAAGTCATAATGGCCTATTATAAAATTATTGTACCAATTATAGCAGCTGCTATTCATCTGTATTGTAATGAATACACATATGTTTAATAAAATAAAATAAAAATAATTAATAAATTAAAATAAAAAAACATTTACTGAAGGCTTATCGGTGACATAATCAGTGGAGTGAGATTTTAAATAGGACTGCTGTGAAATGTCATGTTATTGTAAATATTTCTAAATTAAACTGCCTGCCTGGGGGGCTAACTGTTGCATCATATATATATATATATATATATATATATATCAAATACTGTAAATCTACATCATATCATATACTGTATATCATACACACATAAGCAGTGTTGCCTGCTGCATGTCTGTAGACTGGACAGGACTCCCAGGTATCACTTCAGTATCACTTCAACAGTGGTATCATGTCTGCGTTTCCAGTTTGTGCTCAATTGCAACAAACATTTGAGCCCCCTCTCCCAATGGAAGTATGCTACTATGTTTCACAAACAGAAAAAAAAGTTTACGCTAAGTAAACTAATATATACTGTATGCTAAAGTGTGTGTGTGTATATATATATATATATATATATATATATATACACATACACACACACATGCATACAGTATATTCTATTTACTGTATATAATGTATATATAAAAGCTAAGAAAAATAAAGGGATATACAGCATTGAGAATATTGAGGAAAAGTGTTATGGGTGACCTGTCCTTATACTGTATGCTACGACTGAGATCAGCTGTTTCTGTCATAAAAACACTCATTTTGCAAGGCCACTTAAGCCAGCCATGTAGTGTTTTTCGTATGGGACTGCTTAAGAGCCTGTTGGGACGCGTTAACAGAATAACCTGCACCAGTGATTATCACCGTGAGTAATGGCCAAACCACAGACCTAACCACTGCAGCTGCATGATGTCTCTCTAGTCTTGTTTGGTTATCATATGGACCCAAGCACAACCCAATATATGATTGGTTTATTTCACACGGAATGATACATGGCTAGACAACTGTACACATTATATCAAACTAACAAAAATAAAGGAATACATAGTTGGAACGCAAGAAGCGTAAATGGCATTTAACATTATGAAAGTTACACTGTAAAAATGTGGATCTTACAATTGTCATACAACCGAACAATACTATTATTATTATTATACTGTACATTTCCATTCATTCCAGTCAACCAAAGATGGATTATCAAATCCTTTCTGGAACGTTCCTGCTGATATAGACAGACGTCAAATCGTCCTGATGGCAGCAGTTTATGGCGCGACCATGGTAACCATGAGCAGGGAGGCCATATCAAATTCCTCCCTAAAAGCAAAAATCTGGCTACTGATCTGAATCAAATAACACAATGTCAACATATTACTTTGCCCATACAGGTCTTTGCATTGGATTAGCTCACTGTGTGTGTGTGTGCGTGTGCGTTTGTGGAACATTGTTTTAGCATCATCTGATGGCTGGTTGTTAGGTATCAGAGATATCAGTTCAAAGAAAAAATAAACAGAAGCTGGCCTTTACAAAATACATAATATACTCTCAGAACACAAAAGTTGGTGATGACTACTGCTGAAGCGACATACGGTTTGTCAAACAGTTCTACAACCTAAATGGACTTTATGTCACAATGCCAATTCAAAGATTCACAATGAGTGTTGCAATTGAGCCCTTATGTTTCCAAGAAGTAGCCAAACTCAAAACATGTATATCATATAACCTACCTTCACGAACACCGCCCCTGATAATTCACAAAGAAACAAACTATACCAGCTTATACATCCACCCCAAAATATCTCTGCATTGGAGTCTGCAACTTTACATATTCAAATGAAAATATATTTATATAATTTGTGGATTTTCACAGTAGTTTGTACTGCTCTGTACCTTCATGTCCCTCTGGTCTTAATGGTCACCTTTCGGGGAGTCTATTGAGTCACTTGGGAAAGATTGCATCTTGTGTTTTCTGTGGAGGAGAAATGTCTCTTGAAATGTTGCTCCATAGCATCTGTCATCTTCAATATGGTGCTGTGTGTGTGTACAGTATGTGTGTGGGTGTCTGTGTGTGTCTGTGGGTGTCTGTGGGTGTTTGTGTGTGTGTGTGTGTGTTTTGTGAGTCTGTGTCTGTGTGTGTCTGTGTCTGTGTGTGTCTGTGTGTGTGTGTGTGTGTGTGTGTGCGTGTGTTAGCGGCTTTATAGCCTAGCCACCTCTCTGTGCAGTGTATGTGT
>JAODLL010000011.1:672897-695111 GCA_026546735.1 Forbesichthys agassizii
TATATATAAAAAAACCTTAAGGTCCTCGCCAGAGGATTGTTCCTCCACTTCTGTGTGCAGCGTGTGACTGGACGGGCACCAATAGGGATCTTGGGCCAGGAGCCAGGCCTTACTGTGGCTGGACGTCATATAAAGGTTATCTGTCTGATCCAAATAACAACAGATGAAATTGCTGTATCTGTCTCTAAAGTTGAGGAAACACTATTTAAAAGTGTTTTTCTTCTCTTGCTAGAAAATTGTTCAAATCAAGTTGGCGGCAGTCGGTTACATTGTGTATGAAAAACTACCTGGTTTGTAACTGACTAGAACTGTGATGTACAGATGATGTATTATTGAAATCTGAAGCAAGTAATGCAATGATATTAGGATACAGTTTTTGTATTTTTATTCTTGTATAAGGTTATTTGATGGCTATTGTTTAGCCTCTAGTTCATTATTTGTTATTTAAATTCTAATATATGAATCATATTTGGATTGAAGTCATGTTCAGGGGCCATGTTGTGTATGTATTGAGATGTAAAGCCTTTGAATGTGAATAATTATTGTAAACTATAATATTTTACAGCTTTTTTCCTACTATATCATATACATTTTCTATTTGCTCAGTGATTTAATCATATTTCTGATAATTTAATGAATCTATTCATTCTCTATCTGATTATTTGTGCGCTAGGTCAGTAGATGTTGAATGATGAATTTTCCACTTAATGCTTGGTAGTCCAGTAATTAAAGCATGTAGGGATTTAGGCATACAAATTACGCCATTTGTCCTGTCTTCTGTTAATAACCACAGTCATGACAATATAAGCAGCAACATTCATTGACATTGGCATCTCCACATTTGCTACATGTAAATAAAGTACTAGCCCGTTAAGACTGTCATGTGCTTGTGAGTGAGAAACGATTGCATTAAATGTGTAAGAAATTGGTTTTAACAGTTGATCTGGAGTTAAAGGTGCATACCTCAATGTGTGATATGCCCCAAGTGTTGAAATCCAAAATTCAAATGCA
Organism: Forbesichthys agassizii; assembly: GCA_026546735.1. NCBI lineage: Eukaryota > Metazoa > Chordata > Actinopteri > Percopsiformes > Amblyopsidae > Forbesichthys > Forbesichthys agassizii. The sequence continues at coordinate 673,909 of JAODLL010000011.1, forward strand.
GTAGCAGCTAGAAACTCAAAGTGCTAATAATTCCTGCAGCTGAATGCTAAATGCTCTGCATATGGTCATGTAGCCTTGCAAGACCGTCCTGATCTCTCCAGCTTCAGTTTGACTAAATATCCATCTAATGTCAGTAATGGGAGTGGAACGGAGTGTGCATTTCTGGGATATCACACAATTGATCAGTGTACCTTTTTAAAAATGTGTTTAAATAGCACTTAAATGTTTCTCCAAGGGGACATTTACTTTCTCCTTGAACCAGAATCAAACGGAGTAGTAATACAAAGAGTTATGCATATAAAATATAAAAAATCTACCCAAGTGTATACAGCAGAGTATACTTAAACTACTATAACCTAATACTTATACTTATAACATAATTATAATTATGAAGAGCATCATGTAAAAAATAGTAATATTTATGTTATTAATTTTTGTCTACTAACCGTTTCGCTAATATAAATAGTGAAAACTATTTGTATCAATCGTGCAAAAGTGATTCTTCTCGCAACGAAATTACACTGAAGCTCGCAAGATCCATCATGATCTCGCGAGACTAGTCTCAGCGAGTGTCTGTCACCGCTGGAGAAGTGGGAGTGGCTGTGGAAGTGGGAGTGGCTGTAAAGCTGGTACCTCGCTGCTACTGTTGCCTTCAATGCCTTTAATGCCTTGCCTCTAGAGCCACTGCCGAGTTGTAGTTCAGAGAGAGAGAGAGAGAGCTCCATAGAGTCGAGGGCGGAGAATAGAAGAGAATTGCGATGGCAGAGAACAGCTCAGAAGCAAGCGGCTCCGTTCATCGGAGGTGTTTGCCTCATTCTCCGGTGGAGAAAACGCATTCACCCAGTGTCGGGGCATCCAAGTGGATCCGCCTGAACGTTGGAGGGACCTATTTCTTAACCACGAGACAGACGTTGTGCCGAGATCCAAAGTCGTTTCTGTACAGACTCAGCCAGGCTGACCCCGACCTCGACTCCGATAAGGTAATTGCTAAGCTACGCCGAGGGAGCTAGCTGACTAGTTCTAGCAATATTGTCAACGAGTATTTATTTAGCGTTTCGCAGATGTAATACTGAATATATCGGTTATGTGGCGTTTGCTGTGACAGTGTCATTCATATTTTTTTTTTCATGTCAAACATTGTTTTGCGTTATCTTAAATTCTTTGTAAGTAGTTAGCGCAAAGCTAGCTAGATTCCGACAGTCGCACCGCATGACGCTAGCTCGTCCGGTCTAATGTACGGTAACCGCGCAGCGAACGTTGCATCGCTTCAAATGTCATGGTCTGTTTGTGCTAATGCATATCTGAACCGAGTTAAGAGCAGGTCCCACCGTGTAGTTGGGTAGGTTTGGTGACTTGTTCGTACTGTACCGCACTGTTACCGCTACTGTACCAGCGAAAACGTCAAGTTCAGTTGCTAACTTTGCTCCCAGTTTCCTGTACGGTAAAGTGAGCTAGAGTGATCTAGTAATTCTGAACCCCACCCACATTTTGTGTGACTTTATTTTCTATTGCGTAATTAGTAGGAACACCATTATACTTTTTTTTTAAAAAAACCTCTGTCAATATACGCCCACGACATTGGAAATGACAAGAGCCCTGATGAGAACCAAGCCATACCAAGTAGGTTGAGGTGGCAATCAGCAGCCAGGGGCTGATGTCACACCTTTGAAAGACTACCGTGCATTGCAGCTAGACTAGTCAGGCGCGTCTCTGCCAGCAGTGCTTGCTTTAAAGTTCCACCTCTGTGGTCAGCTATCTGCCTAATGTCCAGTGCTCCTATGCACTCTGCAAAACTATCATATCACAGTCCCCGTTTTTTTTTTTTTTTTTTAATCTGTTATATTGAGCGCAAACTGAGCAAGACTCCTGTGCAAATGCCACCCCTGCCTGTTTGTAAGTGGCAACTGGAGAGTAATGCCCGCTCTTAATAAACCAGGTGTGTAAATCTGGCCTACATTCACATCCCAAGCTTCACCTTATGCCTGCGTGCCATGAATGTGTCTCATTTGATCAAGTTGTGGTGGTGTGGCTTTTTAGTTTCCACATTAAAACTGCCCACGTGAGCAGAAGGCACGCATAAGATTGAGGGCTAGCTTGAGTGCTCTGTTTTTTCACCAGAAACGCCTGGCTCACTTCTCAGCTAGTCACGATGGGCTGGCGAGCATAATGGTGATGAGGGCTGCATAATTCATGCTGCTGAATGTAGCTCTTGAAGCATGTTGGGTCAGGTGATGGTGGAAGTTGACAGAAGTGCGCACACACACAAACATGCACAAATGCAAATCAGCCTTTTAATTTATTTCTAGATTGTTCATTGTCTTTATGGTGTTGCGCTATTGTGCCATCAGCTTTCCTGTGAGTGACAATAGTGGACTATCCATCATAGTCTTAAAGATGGCAAGCAGAACCCCCCCCCCCCCACACACCCCACACACGCTCACTCACTCACTCAACAGTCTATTATTGTTTTTATATACTGTATTTTCTTTCAGTGTGAAACTGTAAAGGGCTTGGGCTACTAGAGACCAATGCTGGATCGCTCAAGTGTGGATCTGTCTGCTTTTCTTTTGAGAGCTGTGTAAATAATTTAAGCCTTCCATCACACTGAATTCTTATTCCTTTCTATTCATGTTATTTCCCTATTCCGCTCCATTTGCCAGCCTAGGTGCTCTCTGCTGCCTGTCTATAGGAGTACAGCTGCACATAGCGCCGGGTTCACATTGTATTTTATGCCTGAGCTCACCGTGGGAGGCGGCGTAAATATTTCACGGCGATATGATCTCCTACAGTGCTTCCGCACCGACAACCCTCAGCACAGCATTCCTGAGTGGTCCCAGCAATGCAAAACATGGGGGGGGGGGGGCTGAGGATTGACTCCAAAAGATTCCCTTTACCTATTTTTGGCCTGACCACTCTTGCTCATCGAAAGCCAGCACAGCATGAATCTTTTGGTTGTCACCAGGCAGAACATACTTTATTTTTATATCTGTACTTTTTTTATTTTTTACACAAAGTTAATCTCTCTCTGGCTGCTTTCGATACACAGATACAGAGGTAAGGCAGGGGATGGAAGGAGAGAGAGGATGAGAGAGAGAGCACACTTTGGACGGAGTGATTTCCTGCACATCAGCCTAGCTATTATACTCTTAACAGTCTTGCAACAACAGGAAAGCTCTTACGAGTGTCTTCTAAATGAACTTGTTCGCTTTAATTCCTGAAATATTCACCTGCCATACAATGTTTCACTAAACGTTGCGGGTTTCCTCACATAACTAGCAGAAGGGTGTGAGAATCTCACTTGGTTGAAAACACAAAGCTTGCCCTAAAATTACACTGGGAAATACTTGGTAGCATTAGATTATTTTGAATAACATTGCCCTGATGTGATGAGTGTTTTTTAATTAGATGACAACGTAGTGTTTGTGTAGGCCAGTGCTACTTGGAACCCTGAGGGACTTGGGCATCAACGCTCCAACACCAAACTTCCACTTGGCTAGGCTAAGTAGTTAGTATTGTGTGACTCGTGAGGCTACACACCACCGAAGCATCTTTCAACCTTGTGTCTGGGGGGTCATTATGTTCTGGCACAGCTAAAGGAAGGCGGCTAGCGTTAATATTATGGCTTATTCTTTCAGCGGTGGCCTGAGAAAAAATGTGAAACCTTCTCACGTAACGCAAACATCCGGACAGAATCCTTTGTTGTTCAACTGTTATTCTGTTATTGGCTCGGCCCCGTGTCATGTGTCAGTTTAATTTACTTTCTGCCTCCCAACTTTGTAGGTATGATAAACATGTCAACATGTTTTTGTCTTTCATTTTTTTTCTAACAGAAAAGCAATTAGGCTTTTCTACTACCTGTGTCTGTTCAGAGAATATTGCTGGACATGCTGGGTGTACTACTGGTATTTCCTGTTAGAGGATATGTATTGTGTGTACAATGATTAGTCTAGGTTATGCGGCAAAAGCTTTCCTCTGGCCGAACCCCACCCCTATGATTACGTCTTTTAGTCTAGGCATTTATTTCGCGGTTAGGCGCTCTGTGGTCTGCTGTCATCTGCTATGACTCCTATCACAGTGTGACCGTATGTGTAATATGTAGTTGCATGCCTATTACTTTAATGCTGAGTGATTGCTTGAGATAGGCACAACAAAGTATTGAATTGATATTATTTTTTTGTTAGTTTGTAGATCGCTTTTGATGTTTCAGCGCTGACTGTACGTGACAGGTCTAAGGACGATTTCCAGTCGTTTAAATTAAAACTTCAACTTAGACTAGTTGACTAAAGGCCGGTAAAAGTAAGAAAACACTACAAACAAAATGGATCCCAAAACATAATCCTCATCCGCAATAATCATTTGATAGGAGCATAACATAACACACACAAAGTGGATGAGGTCATCATTTTTAACCTCTCCCGTCTTTATGGCCACACACTAACCGTACCACTCCAATTAGTGCATTAGGGCATTAGCCTTCCCCCCCCCAAGCAGGACTATTTGCAGTTGTGACCGTTTGCATGCGTTTCACGTGCCTCTTTATGGGCATCAGTCTTTATTTTGGGGAGCCGGGGATCTGATTTTCCCAGAAAGGGTCAGATGTTGAGCCATGCTTCTTGTGAGGCTGTCTGTGGCTTCTTAAATGCTCAACGTGAGATAACAAAGAAGATCAACCATCACAAACGTGTGGGGTTGGATTCCTCCCGTCCCTGGTAGGTTGAACGTTAAGTTAAGTCTGCTCTGTAATTACAATGTTTTTTAATATTCATATCTGGCAGTATTTATGGTTTAATCATGATTTAGCAGCCGTAGAACCTATCATGTGCACATTATGCATTGATTTATCGCTAGGGTATGCCACCATCCTGGTACCTCTGTCCAGCCTAATGATGTAACGGCGTTCCGTGTTTTTCACCTCTCTTGTTCCCCCGGTGCCTTGTATGTCCCGCACACACTGTAGCCTGCTGCCGTTCCCCTGACGACGCTCTCGCCCCTACTATGCGTTTGTTGCCCTGTGCCCCTCCCCATCCTTCCACCCCCAATGTTCCCGAGACGCGGCCTCCTTTTTTAAAATTAAAACACAGCCTTGTGTGTGTGTGTGTGCGTGCACCACTCAGGAGCCACTGCCCCGCTAATCACCACTCTCTGTAAACGGGGTCAGGGGCGGTCTAAGTGGGGGGGGGGGCTTCTGCCCCATTACATGCGTGCGCACACACGTGCGCGCACATAACACTTTCACACCCGAGGGAGCAGGGAGGGATTCCAGGAATGGGCTCTTCAGAGTGACGGGCACCTCAGCCCGGCCTGAGGCGTCTGGACATGCGGAGCATGACTGTTTAAACCTCCCCCGCCCCCTCGCCACCGTCATTACTACGGTGAAGGCTTTATCAAAGGCTCCTTGTGCCTAGAGATAGTTGAGTGCTCTCGCCTTCCATCCTTCATAGCGTGCTTATGCACACCGCCCTGGCGTTAAAAGACTTTTCCGGTCGATTCTTTCACTTAAGTTTCCCCACAATCTTCCAATGTTTTTTTTTTTTTTTTTTAATGTAAAATACATTTACAAAGATAGGCGAGGTACCAAATTTCTCAGCAGCCACCGACAAACATCTGCTCTCTTAGTCGGTGGCTGTTATCGAACAGTTTCAAACCTGGCTGGTTTGACAAAGCATTAACGGCACCGTTTAAAATGACTTTCCTACAACCACCTTCTCCAGTAATGAAAGCTGTGAGTGATGATACTTTTTAAGTTAGCCACAAATCAGAGATGAACTCTTGGCAACTAAATGTCACTAACGACGGGCATAACTGTTGCATTCATGTTCCCTGAATTTGTGGAAGTGTCTTGTACATTTGTTACATTTTCTAACGCCACAAAGTAAAGAGTGTACTGCAGCAACAACGCTCTTGTTGAAATCTTAACTTTTTAAGTAGAACATCTTTCTAGGGGTGCACACTCTAGAACCTGACTTAGTTACCATGTCTGGTATGTGATTTTCTTTTTTTTTCCTCATGGCCCCTCAAATGAAGGCTATTCTTTCAAAAGAAAAAGGAATCACTTGGGAAACGCAAAACTAGAATAGAACTCCATTTGGGTTCCTGTGGGGTATTTTTACCATGAAAAAGAGGTCATCCATTCACAAGGGTTCAGACATTCATTACACAAAAGAAAAAATGCACTGGGACCGTTCCTCATTATTGGAAAGAATAATGGGTTTCTACGTTAAGGGCCTAACAGTTTCTTGACTTGTGAAGAACGCACTAAATGTGAATATGCACCTGTTGTCAGGGATGTGCAGTATTTATGATAAATGTATTTTAAAAACAAAATGGTATTTTATCATTTGTAAATTGAGTTGTTGAAATGGATTAGTATTTAGTAGTTTAAAAATACTTTCAGTGAGACGTTAACTGCATGCAACCTCTGATTGACAGGCTGGTGTAACCAGACCAAAAATGTTCTTTAAACAGGGTCTGAATATGCTCCATATGTAGTTGCTGCATCCTACTGGGAATAAACTTCTGGTTCATTTTCAAACAATTTGTTTAGCCTTTAAGCAATCAGTGTTGCTACACCTGTTTGTATCACTTCATCTAGATCCACCACCATTTCGAACGCTTGACTTCAATGCATAGCTTCAACGTCATTACATTTAGCCACCCCAACTGGTTGCTGTGTGACAATTTCAAGACTATAATCTCAGTGATAATTTAACTTAAAGCAATAGACGAGTAGATGTGGAAATGCAAGATTTGCTTTCTTATAATCGCTTCATGTTTTATGCCTGTGTAAAGCAGAGTTTGTCACACCACATAAAAAGGTAATATTAACCACCCAGCCAAATTATAATTAATAAAATAATTTGCAAAGTATATAAAATTCTGTTTTAAATGTGAAAATACAACCAGCATAATCTGTTATCATGCCCTGAAGGTGCTGTAACCACTCCCAATGCATGTTCTATGGTAAACTCCATACCACAGTGTTTTGCCTAAAATGTATCCTCAGCCGAACATTGATCGGAATATGCAGACGTGCATTTTATGAGTTGTGTTTTCACTTTAAATGGATGTATTCTGGTAAAAGTTATTAGATTGGTTATAATATAAGGCTGTGTGTGTGTGTGCCCTCCTGGGCAAAAATCTGTTTCCAACAGACTACTTTAGCAGATCACTTTTTGGCATGACACCTGCAGATACCGTGAGACGCTGTTCTTGTCAAGTTAAGATGGAGTTTTTTGTTTGAATATGTGGCTTATTTTTTCTTTTGTAAAAAGGATTGGACTACATAAAGACAGTTGATTATTAGGATGCTGATTTGAACACGAGAATGCCGACTGGATTTGGCAGACGGGTGTTAACATTAGGTAGGCAAGGCGCACAAACAAGCACCTCGTGGAACTATTTGACCATAGGTTTAGCCTCTCCATGAACCATGTCACCGCGTAACTGTTATTTCCATGCGCTAGGCTACTAAACCAGTAGCTTTCTAATAACATTGACTCCGAACCACACCTCATTTCTGCAATAAAGGCACACCGTAGCTGTCAAACTTTTAAAGGACTACTTTATTTAGCTATGGAATTTGTAGGCTTTTGATAGACAGTAAATGTATAGGCTAATGACTTGCATTTGAGCAGGATACATATTGTGCTGATTCGAACGCTCGCTACGCTTTTATATCCTTGTGGTGTTACGGGGAGGGGTATGCAAAGTGGGGGGGCCATCTACATGTTTCTGGCCCTCCCAAACAATCCTGAACAGAGAAATCATGAAATACAGTTTAACGGTGTAACTCTACAATTCACTACTACATTGTTAACAGTGTTTTCACACTTTTAAAGGAATGGCTTCATATACGAAGTGTTTCCAAGTACATTTCTGTATTTGCTTTACACGATATTTAACTGGTTGCATACTGTCAGATTTGTTATGCAAGGAAAAAATTGTGTGCTCAGCGGTAAGGTATCTCAGCGGGACAAAAAATAAAAGAACAAAGATCATCACAAAAGATCATCTTGATTCTGGTTTGGGAGCCCAGCTCCACGTCTCCACGTGATTGGCTGAGCTCTCTGAGAGTTACTTTTTAAAATTTGATTTATTATGCTAATACACGTCAAATTCAGTGAATATTATTGAATGAATTAATTAATAAAATCATGGTTTGCTAGCTGCCCATTCCATGTGCGTGCTGATAAAATATTCTGCTTCTACAGCCCTGGCTCTGTAAATAACACGAGTAGCGGTGCAGATTGCACGCAACAATATCCTAGCCTTCACAACGTGTTACCGATGTGTGGTGCGCTGCTTCTGAGGGAGCACCCTATGGAATTGAAGTCGTTGTTTAAAGATGAAATGTCGTTCTATAGAATGACGGACTCTACTATAGGGTGTTTTATTTTAAAATACATTTTGATGTATTTTTGCCCATCCCTGCCTGTTGGTCCGTAAAGGTGCCTCTAAGTTTGTTTGTGGTCCTATTAATATGTAGGCAATCCTTGTTCTTGTGCAAATAATCTCGGAACAACCCTGCAACAGCACGTGCTGCTAATTTGTCTATATTGCCCACGGAGCCAAATACTAGTAATGCAAAGTCACGTCCTGTTGTGTTTGTTGATTTGCACACAATTTGCTTTGGGCCTTAGCTTCCCCCCAAAAAAACAAAGTGATCCACCTTTGGCGTTACATCACATGGAAACCCTTTTTTTCCCCTTTTGTTTTCTTTTTTCTATCTTTGTTTTTAGAGCTTTTACTGGTAATTGCAGTTGGTTTATGTCTTACTAACTAACCTAAATCCATGTGTTGTGTTCTCTCTCTTTCCCCGCCCACCCCTTCATCTTCTGCTCTAATTGTTTCACCTAATTTTCTCTCTCTCTTGAGACAAGCATGTTCTAATCACAGCGGTTGTAGAATACCCTGTAGCCGTGAAGGAGTAAGGGTCAATCCCGGGTCCCGGGAGATTGCATGTGTGGCTGTGCACGTTTAAACCCAGTGAACACAGGCACAGATTATGAGCTCAGTTTTTGACCTCATAATTCACATAGATTTTCTGTCCTTGCCAGCCTGTTTGGCTTTATACATGTTTGAGTTAAAGTCTAAGCTTCTGTGTTAAAGGTAGGGTCTAGCTATATAGATATTGTAAGATTGTACACTTTTATTTGTTGTCAAATTCACCAAGGATCTTCTCACAATTAACTATTGTGCCGTTCCGTAAATATAATCTGGTATTCCTACACAGCCCTGGCTCCACAAATGGGAATATAAACAAAGTGGGGAACACCACTCACAACATCAACAAAGCCATAGTAGTTCCACCCTTTGCTTCACAATGTGTTTCAATGTGTGGGGCGGCGCTGATTTGAGCTTGTACCCGAGCCTGTAACCCTAACCCCACTAAGCCTTTTTAATTGCCATCTAGATGGATGGAATAAAATATTCTGAGGAGATGGTTGAATATTTCTGCTTTGTGTTGATCTTGACCTTTGCCCTTTCCTAGGATGATACCGGTGCCTATCTCATCGACAGAGACCCAACATACTTTGGGCCGGTGCTCAACTACCTGAGGCATGGCAAACTGGTGCTTAACCGGGACCTGGCAGAGGAAGGTAGGCCTCATAGTGGGAAGGAAATGGACGCAACGAGGCCCGTACTGTCAGCCCTTCCGTCGATAGCCTTCGTCGCCTCATAGCCCTGCTTGTCTGTCTGTCATTTGTTTTTATTTTAAAATTGTACTTTTTTATTTAACCTGTTTTCCAGGTGTGCTGGAGGAAGCGGAGTTCTACAACATCACATCGTTAATTAAACTCCTCAAGGACAATATCAGAGAACGTGACTGCAAAACCTCCCAGGTATTTCATGTCCTGCTGGTTTGAGTGTTTCTCAAACTAAATCTAATCCAATCGGTATTGAAGATGCTGGAAAATGTTTTGCCAGTGTGAACACACCTCGCTGCCAATGTGACCCCTCTCCACCTCCTTAGGCTCCTGTGAAGCACGTATACCGGGTCCTCCAGTGCCAAGAGGAGGAGCTAACCCAGATGGTCTCCACCATGTCGGACGGCTGGAAGTTTGAGCAGGTGACTTCCCCGCCGTGTGTGGTGTTGCCACAACGATGCGGACCCCATGTTCTCCGCCCCATCCCATCCTAACACTGACCTATGCATTATTAGAAAATGGCGGTGGTTTTGTGGACAGGAGGAGGGGGGGGGGAGATGCAGCAAAATGCATGTTTACTGACTGTCCGCATATGTGATGTTGGCATCCCATCTGTGCTGTGATTGGTTGTTGCAGCTTGTCAGTATAGGTTACGGGCGGGCCCACCAGTCAGAGTTTCTGCTGATTGTGTCAAGGGAGGTGAAGGGAGCGGAGGCTGCTTTGCCAAACAACGGTGGAGAGGTGTGTCGCACCAATGGTCTGTCCCCCTCGGGCCAGTCACTGCATGGTCGCCCATATTAGCTGGCTGTGTGTCTCTGTGTGTGTGTTGTCCAAGACGCACAGCTGTCTTTAATTTTAAGTTGGGGTTCTCTCTTTTTTGTTGTTTATAGTTATTGTGCTGCTTTGTTCACCAACAGAGCATAGAAAAACATGGCACACTTTATTGTTTTCCCAATATAATGTACTTTTTTGTATTTATTATTATATTCCACCTTTCACACTTTTGTCTTGGCTTGTTGTTTTTTGGTTTGCTACGATGTGTCTAACTAGCCGCATGTGCCTTTGGTGTTGAACGTCAGTTTCCCTATGCTGCCAACTATAAGTCGGCTTGTTACAGACGTATAATTCACACATTACCGTGAAATAAGTTTCACGTTACATTGATTTTTTTTTTTAGGTTGGTCTCGAGTCAGACGCGCCTAATACTTCTTCCTGGCAAGAGAGCACACTTATCATGCACACTTATCGTGTGCATTTGCTTTTGTGCGTGTGCACACACACACACACACACACACACTTATCGTGTGCATTTGCTTTTGTGCGTGTGCGCACACACACACACAAACGCACAGCTTTATTTTCCACAGGGATGACTGCTCCCATCAGAGCTGAGATCAGGCTAATCTCCTTACACAGTTCAACTGGGGAACTCTGCCAAGCACTCCTTTTTTATGCAAAGCTCAGATGGGTCTGAGCGGCTATCTGGGAAGACAGGCAGGCAGTAGCTGACCTTCTCCCTCTGTTTTAAAGTTATAGTCAGCTGTTGTAAGCTAATGCACTTTCACCAAATGTCTCCTTGCATTTTGCAAGTTTACTGTTCACTGTGCCTGCTGGAAAAGATACTCTGGTACCGATACACAGCACTGGCTCCATAAAACGCCGCTCACAACAACAATGTCCTTGGCTTCACAGTGTGTTTAAAATGTGGGTGCCGGAGCTTCTGAGGGAGTTTGTTCAAGTATTCTTGAACGACAAACCCTGGCCTTGGACAGTTTTGCCATAACCGGCCATCCATAATACAAACCTGAGAACTGTTGATCATATTGTTCATCCGACATTAAAAGATATAGCCAGTCACTTTAGATAGTTTGGTTTATATTAAATGCCATCACAACAAAAGCCCTTCTCAATGCCATGCTCCCTCAAAAGCTTCGCCTTACCCATCGGAAACACATTGCGAGGTCCAGGATACTGTTGTGTCTGCAACACATTTGCCACTTAGAGTGTATATGTAGCAACACCAGATTATTGTTTCAGCATGCGCACAGAACGGACCGCTAGCTACCCGTGAGTAGATATTCACTGAATATGACAAAATGTGCGTTTTCTTACTACCGCTGACTATACCTTTATGTATTTGCATGGTGGTCAATATTCAGAGTTGAGTTTTGATGTTCTAAATCCTTACTTGCTGCATTGATTTGAAATTCTGTCTGCTCTGCAATTTAACGGTAAGGTGAACTCTCTCAACAACAAGAAGTCCCCGGTAGGAATGACTAATGAGCGAGTGCAGGTCTGAACATGCATGGTAGGATGCAGAATGTGTGCATGCTGCCTGTAGTGTACACGGGCACACTTTATCGTGCCATGTTGGAAGCATTTGAGTCACATGGTTGTTTGCCTGAGCGTTTTAGAGGCAGATATCGCTCGTCTGTCAACAATGTTCTTAGTGAGCTCACTTATTTTAGTCAGTCTAGATATTTCTTTATATAAAGCCCCGCTATGTACCCCTTACAGTTATGTGTAACTCACTTTCACACCAAGCTGTCGTAAATACAAATCGCCCAGCAAGTACACGTGTATTTGTTGACTAGCATTTATGCATTTATTATCCGAAACCATTGTTCTGAAGAGTTGTGCAGCTTTATCGAAAGCTTTTACAGTAGCGTGAACAGAATTGTTAGCGGAGTATGTTTGTATCAAAACATTCTTAGGACGCTGTCACACTTTGCTTGTTTAGAGTTGAATTGGGAACATGAAGTGTTCGACAACCTAAAGAGCTACAATGCCGGTGTTTTCCATTAGCAAGTTGTGTTCCGCTCTAAATTTGGTTGTGTGGACACGAAACAAGCCAAAGCACATGCACAAAATGTGTATTGATTCACACCCTGATTTAGAACCACAAAAACAAACTATAGGTGTAAAAGCGCCTCTACAGTATAGGCTAGATCAGTGATCCTCCACCCTGGTGTGGGGAATCCACTATTCTTAGATGTCTCCCTGCTCCAAGTAACGCATCCGATTCAAATGAATGGGTCGTTTTCCGTCTCTCCAGAAGCCTGATAACAACCTGTTAATTTGAATCAGGTGTGTTGGAGCAGGGAAATGATAAAGGCTTTACTGCACCTATACTTGCAGTGTAAAGGCTTGTTCATTGTCTATGTAAGATACGCGGATGCAAACTCATCGAGCTACACAAGGAGGGTTTTATGCGTACTTGCGTAGCAAAATGTGTTTTTCTTTAAATTTTTGTAACGCAGCGCAAGGGTGGGCAAAAAACAAGTATGGGTGTTAAATGATCACCATTAGACAGTGTCCATTTGGAAATCTGGATTGATGCAGACCAGTACTTCGCTATATGTGTGTGCGGCTTAAAAGCTTAATAGCTATTTCTTTAACCAGAGAGCCCATGTTTAAAGGTGTGGTAATGCAGGTGAGCAATATGTTTGACTTGGCCTGCTCCAGCTGCCAGAATGCATAAAGGGGTTGTAAAGTGAATTTCTTCCCATGGGTACTACAGGAGCTATATAAATGATGTAGACAATTTAATTGGCAAAAACAAACGCAAGGACAAATGTCTATGTTGAGGAAGGCAGGGTTGTTCGTTTATTTTTTTATACTTTATTTTGATGTTTAGAAGACTGTATAATCTTAATTGGAACGTATCGGCTCATTGAGTAAGCCCTGTTTTTTTTAAATGTAACAACTGAAAACAATTCTGGCTCATTGCTTTTATTTTTATTGGATTCAGCATGATTACCCCATGTGGCTGACTTTAGATCTATAGTATTTTACTGTTCTTTGTCTGTACCGTTATTTACTTCCCCAAATACCTACTTATTCGCCCATTTCATGTTTTGCTGAGGCTTTGACCTTTGTGACGCCAACGTGACCCGTGTATATTTATTTTCACGTTTTGATTTGGTTGAGTTTGGCAGGGCAGGAGGTCACGCCAGTGCATGATCTAAATTTGAGCCCGTGACATCATTGAGTACGAGTACGTTCGGTAAAGCAGGTAGTGGTAAAGCAGTGTTGAGTAGTACGGTTATATCATTGTTTTACATGCATGTTCTGACATGTTGTTTCTCTTTTTGATTTACACTGGCCTGGTCATGCAAACCTGTATAATTATAGGTTGTTCACCTTCAATTGAATATGACAGTGAACAGTAATTGTACTGCCTTCAACATTTCTGATAGTCTAGAATACAACATCCTGCCGATAACCCTGTTCTTTCTCATCACCTTGCTAGTTAGCACCCTGCATATGAGTGTGAATAACAGTATTTTGATTTGTTTGTGTACACAGGAAATGTGCTCAAACATTTAAGACCCAGTAAATATGGTGTCAGCACTCTATTAATGTTCACTATTTAAATGTGTAGTCAGCTGTTGTAAGCTAATACACATTGTCAAATTCACTACATATCTCCTTGCATTCTGTCTGCCTACCATTCTCTATGCATGCAGAAAAAATAATACGGTACTTCTACACAGCCCAGCCTCTGTAAATAGGAACACAATAAAGGGGCGTACACCCCACACAATTCCCTTGGCTGCACAATGTGCTTCAATGTGTAGGACTGTGTTTATGATGGAGTATTTTTATTTTATTTTTTTACGTAAGCTCGACGTTATCAAGCATTCTCAATAATGAACAACTGTGCCTTTAACATATCGCATTTGTTTGCATGCCTTCGTGCACATTTGCACAAACAAATGTTACTTTATTTTTTGTTTCTTGGGGTTTATTTTATGCAAACGGGGGATGCCAGCGTCCACATGTTGCCGTGCACTCAGGTGTGCTGAATCGCCGATAGGCTTGGCGTGTAACGTGTACTTTCTCTCAAACGTTTATTTTTCATGCACAAACAAATGGAAATACTTTTGTTCATTCTAATTATGCGTGTTTGCCTGTAGGTCTGCTCAGCCTTGCGCTGGGCCACTGCGGTTCATATCGTTGACGTTCTGCTCTCTCCCTCATCTCAGCTGGTCAGCATAGGCTCCTCCTATAACTATGGCAACGAGGACCAAGCAGAGTTCCTGTGTGTCGTCTCCAAGGAGCTGCACAACCAGTCGTACGGGACAAACAGTGAGCCAAGTGAGAAGGCAAAGGTGAGCGTGCGCATGTTTGTGTGACAAACATCTGTGAATGCTGATCTCTGTTGGAATTTTCTTTTTACATGTTTCCCCTCTCAAATGCAAAGCATTGATGTTCATAGCCCAGAGGAATAGTGAAAAATAACCCCAGTTTTCTTCACGGAAGGCCTCTATGAAGGAGTACCTTTGTACTTGACATGTGTTTTCCTCCTCCAGCATTTGTATGAAATAAAGCCTGCTAGGAGTTCTGCTTTAGCCTAGTTTGAAGCATCATAGAACTGTGACCCCTCAGTTTACGTGAACGCGTGATCGCCCCCTACCCTGTTGCTACAGTACCTTGCGATGTGTATGATTTTCAACGACGTTCTTCAAAGCAGAAATACGGTATCTTACATTAGCATGGCACACTTTTATTAATAGTGACATTAATTATAGTTGTAGCCTACAGGGTTTAATCTGAAATGAGGTTATAAATATTGCTGCTATTAACGATATTTGACTGTTTGAGCTTACCCGTGTTCAACACTCTCATCATACCGCTGCAAAAACGTTTGCCGTGTCCGCTTCTACAGCAGCCTGTTCACGTCACTGCTCCAATCTCAACTGCAAACTACCTATTTGTGTTTTACACAAATGCGCAACGCACTAAAATATTTGTCCCTTGAGCATGAAGACTAGGCTACTGGCAACTCATTGAGCCTACTGGACGACGACAACACAGTGGAAATGTAGCAATCTGTAAATAGGCCAGAACTAAAAAAGGTTTCTGCAGCCAGCGCTTAAATTGAACTCTCCACAAACTACAAAACTAAGTGGGAGTAAAGTACCGATTATAAATCAAACTGGTATTGCTTTTGGCTCGCTGTAGCCGATTGTGTTGAATATTGACCAAGCTAGGATGATGTAATCTTCATCTCGCTTCTCGCTCTCGTTTCTCTTTACACGCTCAAAGGTACCGAAATCTGGTACAGATTGATTTGATCTCAATCGGTAGTACCGACGTAATTCGGTAAAGTACAGAGTTTGGTACCCAAGCCTAATTGTAAACAAACACAATCTCATTGGAATGCTAAAATTGTTTCACCTTCTTAAGTAGTATTGCTAATTAAACTTAAAGGTTAGCGCCAACAAGACAATGCATTCTGAATTACACACAGAGTAAAAGAATTTGTGAACACTAGTAGCCCATCATTGTAGATTAATGGCACTCAAAACAAGATGTTCATCTTTTAAACTGTGGCTAGCCAGGAAGCAAACTTGTTACTTTATTTAACCTAATTATTACTGACTGTGTTTTACCTAACATAGAATATTACTATTGTCCAAAGACGGAATCATTGAGATGCATTATGAGAAATGCACCAGCCCATTGAAAATTGAGAACTTAATTAACTATTCTAGTACACTACTGTACTGCCAGACAGCAAGTCTTGTCGTTTTACAACATTCAGCGTTTTACATTTTTGCTGAGCTGTGGACCTCCAACATAGTTGCCAAACTGTAGACTCCAATGACCAGTTACTGTATCTTCAGTAATCTACAGTAGCATCATAGGTTAAAAATGGCAGGTTTATATTTAAAGGTAAAGTCAGCTATTGCAAGCTACATGTAAGCTAATTAGCTTTTTGTTAAATTAAATAAACATCTCCTCACATTTCGCTAGCTTGTCGTTCTCTGTGCGTGTTGAAAAAAGAACATGATACTTCCACACAGCCCTGGCTCCGTAAATAGGAGCATACACAAAGTGGCGAACACCGCTCTTATCAACAAAAGCAGTAGCGCTACGTTTTGCTTCACAATGCATTTCAACGTGTGCGTTGCCGCCACTGAGACCCTGTTTTGGTTTGAGCTCGAAAGTTGACGACAACTGGATGAGCTAGATTAATGTCAACCTCATTTTTTCTTTATATTTTTTTCTCTCTCTCCCTGTCACATTCTTCCTAACATTTGACTCTCGTTAATTTTCAGTCTTGTAAGATGTGCCTGTCTTGTCTTCTTCTGTGCTGTTTGCATGCTGCATGTTTCTCAGAGCGAGGACGAAGACACGGATTATGAAATGAATGACTCTGATTAGGGCTGAGCACTTGTGACTCGATGGTGAGCGCTCAGCTGCTCTGTCGCTGCGCACACCTCTCCAGAGACCCCTGTTTTCCTTTCCCTTCCCAAGTTGTATTACTGACGGTGACAACTTCTTCTTCTGCATCTGTTATTGTCAAATGTTTATCCAGGTGTACAGTGGCAGCATTATAAAATACACCTTTACGTACCACTATAGGAAACGCACCACAGCTACGGTATTTAATGTAAACGCTGCCACTGTAAGATGGTTATTGTTGGGTAAAGCTGGCTTTAAAAGCAGATGGCGAAAGGTTTGTGCAAATGCTTGGCAACCTTGAACCATTGGCCCGTGGTCCACAAATGGCATCTTTAAGGCAACTATTTCTACAGAGACAGATTAGGTTCCTTTCCCTGTTGGCAGACTGCCATATTGCTACGGTAGTCCAGTCAGTTTACATGACGGTTCCAACCCCCTGTCTTCCCAAAGACCTAGGTTGATTGCACCTGCCAAGCTTGCCTTGTGAGATTTGAGCTGTATGCTGCTTTACCGGCAGACACTGCGTTTCAATCAATAGTCTACTGCTCGCTTTTCCTTCTAGAGCTTGACATGTCCTTTTTCACCCAGCCGTCAATGTTTTTATTTATACTGTTTGTGTTTTTGTCAACTTGGGGTGTTCTTTGGGGAGGGGGTAATTCTAAATGCACAACTAAAACTGTATTTTCATTTGGAATAATTAATGGATTCATTTAAAAAAAGTTATTATATATTCTTAAGGGAGTTAAAGTGTCCAAGGTACAGTACTATTACTGTGTACAAAGTATTGTTCATTGTATTTTTTTTGCTTATTCCTGATAATCTCTTCTCCAGATTCTTCAGGAGAGAGGTTCTCGGATGTAAGGACCAGGCAGTATTAAGAGGTCCAGGAGTCATGATGCAAACATATCATCCATGTGGAAGAACATTTGGCACAACAGATTTTAGTTGAGTGCGGGGTGTACATTTGTTTTGTGTTATCTTTTACATTTGCTTTTACGTTTTTATTGTAAATAACTATTGTTTACTGACTATCGTGTGCCTGTATATAGTATATAACTGGACTTTTTGAATTAGCGGCATGTTTTTTAGTTTAAAATGTAGTCTTTAAAATATGTTATGCTACAAAACATGGCCATCGTCCTGCAAGGCCATTGATTCACTCAGGGTAAGTCACATCTTATATCCTTTCTCGTAAGGGGTCAATATGGTCTTTATATCTCGAAGTATCAAACAATTCATCAATCAATAAGGGAATTATGCCCATGCTTACCATATGTTGAGGAGGGCTATTAAAGGGTGTGCTTTTTCTTTCCTCTTTAGCTTAACTCCTGTAGAAATGTCTTGGTTCAGTAGTATTTGCAACTTTATTGTGAACTTAAATGTCACAAAATACTGTTGAATACTCATTGCAATTACTTGAACAAAGCCTTGAAAACCTAAACACTCCCTAAAATGTTGTGATTGTATCAGAAAATTGATCATTATAATTTTCAGATATTTGAAATGGCTGCAATTCAGTGTATTTTGTCTTCCTCAAATGATATATAAAAATATATAAATAATTGTTTGAAGATATGATGTGAAACTTTACTGAAACAAGTTCACACAAACTTTCCCGCAACTGAGCAGCCTCCATCATTTGTTGACCTCAGGTTTGTCAATGATCTTTGGTTTCTTGCTTTGAGAGACTGACTCATGTTCAGCAATCAAGACTTTAAAAATGCATATATGTTTTATTTCCCATTCATTTTACAAGATCAGATGACAAGGGGCAAAACTCATCTTCAAACCAGCTGTGATACATTGTCCTAAGAGAAAATCTAGTTTTCTCATTGAAGTCTGGAGTATTGCTAATCATGTTTACTTTGTATTTTGAAGGGAATGCATTGTTTTCCCATTTTTATTTTCGATGTATTTTTTTTCTTTGAACATACCCCATTGAAAAACAATCTAGAGTGTTTAAGGATGGGAATTTTTTTAAAGACTATGGTGAAGGAATAACTGTTCATATCTAGATATTTTGTGATGTAAATACTCAATTATTAATATTTAACTCTTAAAACTGCACGTTTTGTACATTATAGAAAATGCAAATATAAATTGAAGTAAAGGCGGAAAAAAGTAGAAAAGCTTGACAATGTCTCAACTTCGTTTTGGTTTAATTTAAATTTGTAAATTAGGATTAAACTGGCGGATGCTCAAAGTTTCTTCATGCCTGGAACATATTTTGATAAATATTAACTAAGCTATACCTTGGCTGGCTGAGAAGTTGACTGTTACATTTTAAAACAAATGTATTTTTTTCTGCAGTGACCTATTCTAAATTGTTTAATTGTGTAGAGGATGTACACAGCATTTCAAGCACTGTGCACAATGCTTTTAAGACTATAATGTAAATTAGTGCACTTTTTCTTTGAATAGAAATCTATCTTCAGGGGTTAAGAGTGATCTTTTTATTTTTTAATTGCTTGGATATTTCATTTTCTCAACATCATTTATAGTGTTGCCTTTTCCCATTGACCAAAATCCAATGTCTTATGATGTGTATTGTACACCTTAGTGTCAGGGAAAAGTAAGCTTGTGTTAATACTGGTACATTATGTACATATTAAGACTTATAAATGACACACAAACCTCCTACACGCACACACGATTATTAAACAATTTTTTACTGTTGGGACAAATGTATGAATGCTTTTTTTGGGGTTTTTTTGTACACACAAACACAAAGGGCTTTCAAAATGCAAAATGAGAACAGAGATGCTCAATCAAAACAGAGGATTTCCTGCCAGAGCTAGAATGTTTACATTTGCTGTAGTATTTTAAAGCCTTCAAATTATACGGTGTCTTGCAACTAACATGTTACACTGTATTTAAACACATTTACCTTGTAAACAAATGTTACATTTCTCAAGCCTATTTTCCCTAAAACATCGGAGAATCATAGACCATCTCCCTTCCAGTTTGTCAAATCACTAATGGTCATCTAAAATCAGCTCAGAGGCAAAGCTGTTTCGTGTGATGAAATGTGTTATATTCAGTTAGATGGTGTTGTAGCTAGCCGGTTCTGCTGCACTTTGGTCCATGCTCCAGTTATAATAGCTAAAATTCTCTTATTCACTTCCATACAGGTTGTCAAGTGGAACATTTGTCTTTGATGATCATTTCTCTTAATCTCTTAAACAAGCATATTAAAATCTGTAGCCTAATAACGGTAAACGGCCAGTTTACCGTTTCTTTTAACTGCATTTGCATCAAGAACCACTGTAGCCTACAGGAGTGCATGAGGGCTGACGGTGACACCTGTAATTCGAGGTAATAAAAAATGTAATTTTTCCTCAGTCTGAACAAAAATCGTAATATCGGAAGGTTCTCTTATCACAACATCAACCACAACGTTTCTTTGATCTTATGCAATGTTTAACATATATACATTATGTGTGAAATTAATGGGCTAGATCTGTGGTCTTGCATAATGTAAATCAAATAATAAAAAACGTTTATTTAATTGTATGTGTATATTTATTTTTCACGGAGAGAATAGCATCACATGCCTGCATGTCCAATGTCGTTTGTGCCAAATCATTTTAAAAGTCAAAACGTGGACGATATAAAAATCAAGTAATTATAAATTACTATAAATAAAAGTAACTAAATCTAACTTTGCATTAGATGGATTGCTAATTGTATCTAGCGTGAAAGTGATCTCGAGAAATCAGTGATGACATTTAAATAAATGGCGACACCTTGTGTCATATTAATGCTCTTCTGGTGTTTTGTGAATATTTATTTTACCTTGTCAAAAACTATCATTAGGCCTTTAGGAAAAATGTCTTTATAGAAATGGTTAAACGTTCGCAGTCACGCGTTTGTTTATTCGTTTTTCTATGTGCACAACTACTTTTTGTTTACATAAAGCCAAAGTGTCTACAAATTAATGTGGATTGCTTACCAAATGCTTGTATGGTTCAGTCTGGTACTGCAATAGGTCTATGGTCTACTAACTACGCTGTACATAGATGTTGGTAAATATACACTGCAATAAGTTTATACTCTACATAGATGTTTGTAAATAAACACTGCAATACATTTATAAAATATATACTCTACTCTGTACATAGATGTTGGTAAATAAACCCTGCAATAAGTCTATACTCTACACTGTACATAGATGTTGGTAAATAAACACTGCAATAAGTCTATACTCTACTCTGTACATATATGTTGGTAAATATACACTGCAATAAGTCTATACTCTACACTGTACATAGATGTTAGTAAATAAACACTGCAATAAGTCTATACTCTACTTTGTACATAGATGTTTGTAAATACAATTCCGTCGTTTTCACAGGGTTAAGC
>JAODLL010000011.1:712148-727371 GCA_026546735.1 Forbesichthys agassizii
TCTCTCTCTCTCTCTCTCTCTCTCTCTCTCTCTCTCTCTCTCTCCCTCCCTCCCTATCTCTCCCTCTCTCTCTCTCCCTCTCTCTCCCTCCCTCCCTATCTCTCCCTCTCTCTCTCTCTCCCTCTCTCCCTATCTCTCCTTCCCTCTCTCTCTCTCTCTCTCATGTGCACCCATTGGTTTGGAACTGGTGTATGGCCAGTTGGTGTAGCTTTCCCTTTTAACGTTTCCTCCATCTTTACACTGTCCATAAATGCATGTGTTTGTCAATATGCACCATATCTAATATTCTTGTTTACACATCCTCTAGCCCTTGTTATTAAATTGGGACTGGACAGTTGATTCAATCCTATGTAATGATATCAGAGCCTATACTGTATTTCTCTTCCCGAAAAATAAACCTGAATTTCATCCATCTTTTCTGTTTGTAGCCTATGGGATGGAAACTAAATTTCAATCTAATACCAAGACTTCCGCTGTACAAAATCTGTACCAAATTATACCATCAGCCTATATGCATTTGGTGGAATGTCAAGACACATGGAGGGTAATGGCTGACTGTGTGTGTGTGTGTGTGTGTGTGTGTGTGTGTGTGTGTGTGTGCGTGCATGTGTGCGTGTGTGTGCAAGCAGGTATAAAATAAAACCCATATGAACAGTATAAACAAACGGAATGTGTGCGAAAGTTATAAATTTAGATGACTGCAGAAGAATAAATAGGTGTGAGATAGGGAGGAGCGAATTTATGTTGCCTAATCGTTTTGTGTGAGTGTGTAAATGCATGTGCGTGTGCATGTGTGTTCGCAGACAGCATTAAGACAATATAAATACTTTTTTTAATGTGTAAAAGCAGGAGAACCACGGGGAAAATGAACAGCAAAATACATATTGAGGGCTGGAGGAAGAGGCTACTCAATAGAGAGACAGAGGCATGAGGGGCGATGAGCTGGATGGAATACCATTTGACAGGTCCAGCTGGGAATATGCCCAGCCCACCGCACCGCAAAACCCCTCAATATGGAGGCCAATTACTACTGCCCGCATGACCGTGGCATGGCAGCATCAGAAAAAATACCTCTCCAATGCTCAGACCTTCCTCTGCGCACTCACACCCCACCAAACCCTTTTTACCACCCCAGCCCCGCTCCGCCCCACAGCCACCCACCCAAAAAAACTCCCACCATCTGTGCAGAGTGGCAACAGCCTTCAAGCCTGCCATCCACAACAACCACACACACTAAATGTAAACACAAAGACATCGATGTCTGTGCGCATTATCTTAAAACACACCTGCACGAGCACAGACGTTCTGCATAAAAATGGGTCTTCGAGTTTAGGCTATAAGTAAATAGCAAGTAAATTAATGCTTGTGGGTGTGAGTTTGTTTTGGATATGTTTTCTGTTGAGACAGTTATTGTGTCAAAGGCATCAGGGGCCAATATATCGGTGCACATGGATGTTTTTTTTTAAATCTTTTGACAAATTTTAAGATCACACACACCCACACATCTCAGCCATTGTTGCACATGATGCAGAGGAATTTCACCTACGCACGCTGATATACCAGCGATGTCCCATTAAAAGTGCTGGGCATGGCGCTTGAACTGCATGCAGGTCCATGCCGGTCAAACTGGCCAGTTCCCACTGCTGTGGAACTAAATCTGTACACCACTTACCCATTTGTTTAAGGCAGGCCGGATTTTCAACTGGCGTTCGAAATTGCTTGCAGGTTTTCAGAATCTGCCACAAAACTCCTAACTGAACTGTCCCTTGTCTCTCGTGTGCGCCTTGATTGTGGGCGCAATACGAATTGCTTCCCACAGGACACATTGGATGAATGATTTTGGCCTTATTGACACTCACTTTTTAATATTTAAATTGATGTGTTGAATATTTTACCACTTATGGAGCAGCTTTGCATTTACTATAGCCAACACGTAGCAGGCCTGTGGCCATTCCAGAACTTATTAAAACGCAACAGACGTCTTTAAAATTAAAATATATAATCGTAAAACATTTTGCATTAGAATAATTCCAAAACAATGAATTCGATAAATGTTTTGCCTAATCTAATAAACGTGAATAAAACATTCCAGATGGAGATTTGTGTAGGCCTAAGCTTACTTTCAGTTATATTTTGTTTGGTTGGTTCCCGATTTAAATTTTAAGGGATCATGATGACGATTAGTAAAGAGGTTAAGAAGGGCTCTCTCCCAGATTATTTAATTACACTAATTGCATGACATTTTAAACAAACGGTAATTATATGTATTAGCCTAGAGTAATTCCCCGTTCCCTTTAATTAAGTCCGTTCAGTTTGTCACAGGTATTATCTAATCATTTAGGCCTATATCATAACTAATTCCAGGATAGCCATATTTAGGTATTTCCCGAATTTAATAGAGAATATTTCTGATTGAAATCATCCTGAATAATTATTTTTCATTTTCCCCAGGATTACAAACTGTTTCATTCATAAGAATGCGTTGATTTGGAGAAAATATGTATGTATGTATAAATGTATACCGCTGCAGTAGCCTCTTGTAATATGTATTATTGGCCTTTAGCAAACATAGGCCTATAGGCTATTATAATGATAATAATACTTAATAATAATAATAATAATAATACTTTTTTTTTAAATTAATTTTGTTTATTTAAAGGTGTGAAAAGGAATGTAATGCCCCAAATTATAAAAAATGCTCAGAGTAAGTTTTATGTATAGCCTAAATTCAGAAGAGATTCGACTGCTAAATCTATGGCCCATAAAAGCATCTCTTCTCACGAACCATGGCCGGACAGTCTTCTTTAACGGTGGCGAATAATGAACAGATGCCTCTGAATTAGGAAAGAAATACCGGGTCCTCCCTCAAGTGCCACTCTGGCCGGGCCGGCTGGCTGCCACGTGGCGCAGCTGGCAGGGGCTACTGATGGTGCGGCTTACTGGTGCTCAGATATTTAGCGACTTGGCACAGATATTAACCATCAGAGCATGCCAACCAACGCCCGCCGAAA
Organism: Forbesichthys agassizii; assembly: GCA_026546735.1. Classification (NCBI taxonomy): domain Eukaryota; kingdom Metazoa; phylum Chordata; class Actinopteri; order Percopsiformes; family Amblyopsidae; genus Forbesichthys; species Forbesichthys agassizii. Next base: position 715,160 of record JAODLL010000011.1, read on the forward strand.
TTCACCATCACAGAATGGTAAATATAACAAATGGCAAGTGTCTTACCTTGCCCCAGTGCCCTGACCTTCACGATGCGGCTAGTTTTACCGTATTTCTGTTTTGGCCCCTAAGAAAAAAGGCTCAAGTGAATATCCCTAACTCTGTATTGGTTTGTTAGGCGACATTAAAAACATAGAACAAAACTTTCCAAACGTGCCTATTTTAAGGACTTAAAATAAATTAATTTAAAGGCCTGCACTCTATATATCATGCTATTTCTACTACGAGGCCTATAGCTTCAGGCCACCCTTTAGAATTAGGCAGATTCCCGGCAGTCCTATCTTTCTGGCTGTAGATCGAAGTCAGATACACCAATAGGCCAATAACCACGTTGATTTCATAAAAGTATATGTGCGCGCTATAGCGCACGCGTGTGTGCGTGTGTGTGTACGCGTGTGTCTGTGTGTGTGTGTGCCCGCGCGCGCGCGCGCGCGTGTGTGTGTGTGTGTTTTTGTGTGTGTGTTTGACGTTTTAAACGATATATTCACGTAGGCCTACTTTTTATATGCAACTGTTTAATTTAATGTACGGCAGTGAAAAGGTTCTGGCTATATAATAAAATACTACAAAAAGGGATGAATAACATTTAGCCGTATAAATAATTGAATGGTCTATGTTATGTTATAATGTGAACTATATGTTATGTAGAATATTGTTGATTATTTTCTATTCCTGCAGCCAATAGGTCAATGGGTCCAGATTTTATCCTGTGCAGACGGTGGTTTTCCTGGATGCGCACTGCAGCATAGGGCTCAGGGCAATAGGCCAAACATATGCCCCAACCATGTAAGATATTGGATAAATAACCAGTAGCATATAGCCTAAATAAATAGAATTGTTTTTTTTGTTTTTTTCTCCTCAAAAGCTTTTAAAACCTTTAACAATTCACTTCAATTCATGGTTCATTTTATATTATCAGGCTATTAATAATAATATGTAGACAAGTAATACAACTGCAGATGGATAAAGATAGAAATGAGAGGAACACATCTCTAACGTCTGTTCAAATAAATATGACTGATTAGGTTGAACAACTTTTAATTCAGAAATTGAGATTTAACGTGCAGCAACGTGTGGAGTGGATTGGAGTTCTCATAAAGCAAATGAAATGCCCGTAATTCAGGCATAATGTAGAAATGACCTGTTAGTCTTATTTGAAGACACACTATTCTTGAGGTACATACTGAGTCATGCTTGCTGCATGGTCCATCTGTTTACAGTCCTTAGACCTGTATACCTTAGGCGGCTAATTCAGATTTTGGAGTTATATTAGTATATAGTATAGTATAGTATAGTATAGTATAGTATAGTATAGTATCGAATTTTCTAATCTTTCCTTAATTTGAACCAAAACCATATGCAAGATGCTGTTCTATAGCCTACTTAATTGTAGCTTGTTTTTTGTTCTTATTCCTATAAACTATTTTGTTTTCCACTTTATCCATGGCATGCAATGGCGTCTTATGCCATGTGGGTAAATCATATGGCTTCTTATGCTATATTATGGGTAAATTGTTCAAAAGTTAGTTATCTGAAACAAATTTATCTTCCATTTTTCTCTCACATTAGCCTAACAATGTAGCATATTAGACTATATTTTACACCTTCAACGCAAAAAAAGAAGAAAAAGAATATAGGCTATATCATGCTGGTTTTCACTTCCCTTAATTGCACTCGTTCCTCACTAACTTTTAATTTGGGTCATGCGCAATGGGTGTAAGTCACAATAGCACAACAAATATAACCGCTTTAATAATCTCCACCTGTGGATGTTAATTTGATAATACCCCATGCCTTATTCATTTTCTGGCTTTTGTTTCATAACGTTATAGGTTTATTTAATATTTTGCATTCTATTTCACTGCCAGTCAAAATATAACCTATAGTGTTTTAATAGTATAAAACATTTATAACGTCTACATTGTTGTCAGGGCACCACGGAGCAATAGCCTATATGACACTTGCTTTGTGAATGCGAAATTATAATAAATGAGTTCAAATGCGTCGCTACCGATCTTCTTCAGATCAATAATCATCTGAATATAAAGTGTATGTATCTTTTGTTTTTATTGGGCTATAACAATCAAAACAAAGAATATTTGATTGGATTAATTATTGCCCATCGACCTAGGCAAGAAAGTGTACTTTTTGCTTTTATATTATCGAAAAACTATCCACGGTGGTGATGCATATGTTAATATTAAAAATAACTATATTGTTTAGTTTTTAGTAGAATCGAAAAGTTTATTGTAAATGTCTTCGTCGTTTTTAACAGATGATTTGCAAAATCATCCAGTATCAGACATTTATAAAATATGTTTTTATTTTTATTTTAGATGTTCGTTTCATAACATGTTTCATGTAGGCCTATACATCATTTTTGTCAATTGCACTCATATTCTGCATACAGGACAGGATATGAAGGACAATATAGGGACACACAAATGTACAAGAATATAGGGATGACATCAATAACACAGAGGATAAACGGGGCTCCTTTATCTTCCATCTTTCTCATGTCGTAACCAATAGTCAAATTTTACAGTGAGATTGTCTTTTCTGGCCGCCAGTCTTGTTTGACTGTATGAGGGGTTTAGTTGTGAAAAAAAGCATTGAGATCCTCGTATGCAGGTGCCCTGTCATGGTGCAAGTGAACGTCATGAAACGGTGGAATGTTTTCTGAATGAGCGCCACCTGTGCGCGCACCTGGGGGACCAAACGGAAGGCTGTGCGTCGCTGGAGGCCGGGCTGTGGTCAGTCCGGAGTAATGCATAGAGTAATGATAGTTCCTGTCTGTCTCCGCGGACTCCTGCGGCCTTCCAGGCAAGCCGCCGTTCAGGCAGCCGGGCGGGCTGTGCTGGCCCTCATAGTCCGGGCTGCTGTAGTCAGGGGACGCCCCACCTGTTGGGTACATGGCCTCGTACCCAGAGCTGTAAGAATGGCTCCGCAAATTAAGCGCACTGGAACTCGGCTGATAGTGGGGACTGGCAAGTCGAGAACACTGGTAGGAGTACGGATGTACGGAAAATGGAGAGTTGGGCACGTGAAAGCGCGCCCCATCGGTACACTGTTCAGTCAAGAAGTTCCTGGTATTGAGCTGGAGGCATCCCGCCACCAGGTTAGTGGTGGGTTGGGACAAGCCTTTACACAGCGTCTGCACGTATGACACGACGTCAGGCCGTTTACCATTGCGTAATATCTCTCCAAGGGCCCAGATGTAATTCTTGGCCAGCCGCAGAGTCTCTATCTTGGAAAGTTTTTGGGTTTTAGAATAACATGGCACCACTTTGCGCAAATTGTCCAGCGCAGAGTTCAAGTCGTGCATGCGCGTACGCTCTCGGGCGTTGGCCTTCTGCCGGCGCATCTTTGAGCGTTCCACACGCGCCGCTGTCATTTGGCGTTTCTTTGGGCCGCGCTTTTTGGGTTTGTCGCCACAGTTTTCATCCCCGCACTCTTCCTCCTCGGCCTCATCCTCCTCGTCGTCGTCGCCAGCCATCTCGGACTCGGCTCGGCTGCTGTCCTCTCGCGCCTCGTTTTCGTCCAGTTCTTCCTCGCCCAGGTGGCAGGAATCTTCCTCCTTCGTCTTGGAGTCCTCGCTTTCACTATCCTCCGCCCATCCCGCTGCCAGCCTCTGGACATCCGGCAGGACTTCGCTGAACAGACGGCTCAACATTGTGGCAAACACACTAAAGAGATGCAAAAATATTAACAGGTTATATAGAGTTGGTTGTTTCAGCATTATTATGTCTAAAATGAATCTTTCATCATGAAAATCAACAAAAGGTCCAAGTCTGTTTTCTTTGTTCTCTGACAACAATTGTCTCATTTACATAAAGAATATATTAATTATATCGTTGTCGAATACGATCCAAATTAATGCTTTGTTGATACGCCATCTGATTGCCATAGTCTATTGGCATATGCCCTGGCCCCTGGACTGTTTTATACAATTCTCAAAAGTAAGACTTGGTCCTTGAAAGCAATATATGACTACGGCCGCCACATGTGTGTTTCCTGCCCTCTCCAGCAGGTCGGTAGGAAGCTGCACCGTCTAGGCACCGGGTCCCAAGGGACGAATTAGGTTGCGGGTGGCCTTCTAACTCCATTCAGCCAGTCCCTCCTCCCGTACTGATATTCTGGCGGCATTCCAACACAGCCAAGGCACATTCTGGACTCAATATTGACACCATCTCCACCCAGAAACCGCATATAGGCGTTGCAAGCCTGATCGGTTGTGAACATTGATTTTCGCTCTGTGGCACTCGTTTATTGACAAAAGGCAAATGTATCTACAATTCCATTATAATTAGCCTGCATGCTCTCTTTGCGTATTCAGAATTGTTTTCATGTTAAATTACACTCAATAATTAATTATACTTTACGAATACCTGGATGCATCAAATAATGTCAAAATATGGTCTAGATTGTTTTATATTTAATGGGTGCATTTGTCGCCCTTTATATGATGATGCAATAGTATTTATCTTTAATGTCAATAAGCCTTAAAAAAAAACTATGTAGCCAATAGCCTATGTACATCAGTCAACGTTGAAACAATGGGCCTGCACAGGCCACAAATAGGAATTATAAACGCCCAACATATGAATAGGCCTAGATGGCGTGACTGCACTGTGGGCTCAGCTGTGTGTATGGCGTGTAAGGGCATATTTTTTAAATCTTATAGGCACAATGTAATTAACGCAAACCAATGCCTTGTCAATTAGACTATGTTAACTCTGGAGAATTCTGTCCCCATGCTGCTCTGCCACAGTTACCTTTCACGTGCGCGCGCGCGCGCGCCCACGTACGTACACAGGATAGCCGTATCTCGCGCTCTTATACAAAAACCTTTTTTACTATTATAAAACAATTTTACTATTCTATTGCACCCAAGACAATTCTCCCCTCCCTCGCTGAACAGAACAACATAAATTATTCGTTAAGTTAGAACACAAAAATTAGTGTTCTCAATAGATGGTTAAAACATAATTTAGTAATGAATCATTTGTAAATCATATTCTGTTGATTGAATTGAATACAGGGGTCCGATTACATTCCCGGATAAAAAATAGCTCAAAAGGAGATGAAAATCCTGCATTTCATCTCGTCCGATTCATCGACAAGATAGGGCGAATGAAGCACTCCTGTGAATATTAGAGACAAATAACACAACCTGTAAAGGTTATTATCCTGCTATTCCTCCTCTCGCAGTAACATCTCGATCCATTAAAAAAACAAATTAACAAAAGACAAAGCCGAGATCCATCATTCATAACCTTGATTTAAACGTGCGACCTACCTCCGTGGTGGCGCTCGGTGACGGAGCAAAGCGTGTTTGTTTACAGCATCTCTCACCGGGTGGCCATCACATCCGTTAGCCCTTCATGTACGCTCCTGTTTAGGCGCGGCACCGTACTACTATCCTGCTCGCTCCCCTGCCCGGTGCGCGGAGCCAGTGTGGCATCTCAGAAGCAGGACTGGGCGGGTTACATACCAGTTATGATGCCAGGCCATATGGCTGGCACGTCATTGGCAAGAGCCATCACATGAGAGCGGCTGATTGACACGCGCCCGCATTCACAGAGATTGGCTCCCCGGGGGAGAGGGACTCGCCATCTGTCACTGCGCTGAGCGCGCACACAGCAAGAAAGAGATACGAAGAAGAGAGCAGCAAAATGGAAAGGAGATAAACGCTTGTGTTAAACATCTCTTTAAAGGTGGTTTATTTCGTATGAGTGGTTTAATACGTAACACCATCTTCTTAGTGAATAATACTTGCATAACCTAACCTATAAACCGCATCCCAAGTCATCGTGTATGAGACATGTCTCATTATTATGAGACATGCACAATTATGTTATTACTTTATTATGAATATAAGAAAAGGCAACAAAGACCTTGGGAAAATGAAAGGGGTCTACCGCAAAGATCAAGGAGCAATTGCCTAAACGAGTCAATTGAACTGAGCTAAGCAGAGCGTCGAGACCGCTTGCTGAGGGCTGCCAGGCTTGGCGGAGGTGACAGTGGGCGGTTGGTGCCAAAGGTGGCACACACACAGAATGCAGGGAAGGGATGCAACCGTGACGATGGGGCAAGGCCATAGGGAGAATGACAGACAGAAGATATAATAATAGAGACAGAGAAAGAGAGACTAAATGTTCTAAGACCATCATAACCAGACTAGATCTGCCTACCTCTGCAAGAAACATACATGTAACTTATAATGTATAAATATGATATATTACAGTAATGGCCCTTGCTCTGAACCAAAACCAAACATGAAGGAACCATATCAAGCATTTTCTATAAGCTTGTTGTATTTAGTGATGATTACATAAAATCACTGTTTGTTCATTCTATGTTCCTGATGCTAATGTAATAATGCATTGAAACTGTAACTGTATTAGCTGTGCTGCTGTCCATATGTATTCCAACTAGGAATCATTAAAACATATGTTCATTTCTGACAGATGACACCATATCATTCATGAAACAAATACTGTTCAATAAACATTTATTCATTTTTCTGTTCTGTTTATAGAGTCTTCATTTTCTTTTTCTAACAATCACTCTTTCAGGCATATGGACATTTACACTATGTCACTTTGCCTGGGTTTTAGATTAGGCCTACACATTTCTAAAATAAACTCAACATTGTTTAAGTGCACAAAATATCACACAGACACTCCAAGGCCCAGCTCATTATATTCTTTGGATAAACAGAGCTGCACACACATACTGCTTTCCACACGTTAAAAAATAATTCAGTTACTGTTTCCTTCACTTATGAGATCATTGTAACTATTTTGGTTTACAAAACTATTTCTGGGCAATTATCCAGTAAGTCTGACATAGAATAGATTTTAAGTTATAACAAATGAACTCTAGCAATACAGTGGCAAAATGGCAGAATCTGTAAACATTTCAATATTATTTTCTATTATTTACAACTAAAATACAAGTAGTTTATTGTGCATTTCAAACATCCAACAAGTAATTACAAAACTGGTAAATATTTTGATTTTCACTTGTAATCAGGTTGACAGAGGTGGTGGAAGCATGGTTGTTTTTGTGTGGTGGTTGCTGACTGTGCTCCACCAACTTCTTTGTGTTATTTACCAGAAAATATTTGGGTGACATCTACTGGCAGTGAAAAGGTAGTGCAATTCAAACGTTGAGTTTTTTGTGTTCTTTGCCTTTCACAACAGTTTGCTACATGCTACAAATTAGTTTTAAAGTTTATGGCAAGCCGTTTTGACATTTATTCTCCAAGACTACTAGTATCTAAAGAATAGAATATATATTCCATTAGTTACTAGTATCTATTCGAATAGATATTAGTAACATTGCATTTGTTAATAGTACCTATTTATTTCTTACATGTCATTGATAATGTATAATAAAAATGTCTATAGAATGCCCATAGAATTAAATTGCAAAAACGACCATTTTGTTACTAGTATCGAATACAATAGTTACTAGTATCTATTGGAATAGATACTAGTAACTATTGTATTAGATACTAGTATCTAAAGAATAGGTAACTAATGGAATAGATAGAGTATCTAAATAATAGATACTAGTATCTTGGAGAATAAATAGTAGTAAATAGTATCTTGGAGAATAAATGTAAAAACGGCTTGCCATACAAGTTAACCTCTATAATGTGATAACTTAGCTTATACGTTTCTTTATTAGTATCATGCAACCAGATCAACCCAAACGTTTAACCATTTTACTTCAAAACAAAGATGTTTGTGTGTGCGTGTGTGTGTGTGTGTGTGTGCGTGCGTGCGTGCGTGCGTGCGTGCGTGCGTGTGTGTGTGTGTGTGTGAACAAGAGAGGGAGAGAGGGAGAGAGAGGAGAGAGGAGAGAGATGGCGTCTAGACATAAACGTATTGAGCCTCTATTATACACTAGAGGGCGCGCTTTACTGGACACTAGACCTGTCCATAGGCTAGGGGTAGGAAACTGTTAATTGTACAGTGTGTAACTCAGAATAGAGCTAGTTAAAGTTGGCTCATGTTTGCTCCTCTTTAGACCCATATGCGGTGACATGTGGATATTGTTTCCATTCTTTCTCTCTAAAATATACTACTGTTTCTGTCATAGCGTACTAGGATGCGTTATGCATTTTAAAATTAAATGTGTATTCTCTAACATACGCTTACTCGCGCTCTGACCCCACTGATCTCAATCGCGGATCTCAAGATCATCTCCCACACATAGGCCTACAATCACGCAGGTATACGCCGCATTAACAAACACAGTGAAATGTAGCGGTTGCCATGACAATTAATATCCCACCATTCTGTCTGAATATCTCATTAGGGATTCTACAGGTGTGAGTAGGCCTACACATTGACTATACAGAGATAGGCTATATCTGGAGATGACCCACTCCCCCCCCCTCCTTACGGTGGTCCCGAATGTATCTAGGTGCATACAACACATGTTGTATGCAATGTTATACAGCCGAATTTATCTGAAGCAAATGTGTATGGATGTATGGACAGACAGGTGCTATTTGAAACCCACATTAAAACGATTTTTAGTAGCCTACTTTGGGAATTTACAGAAATTGAATGTAGGCTGCCATGTGCCCTCTAGCCGTTACTACGTTGTGCCTATTGATTGTGAACGGTCAAGGACACGCAAAGGATGACGGTTAGCAGCGCCCGTAGAGCACGCTATGAGTAAATGCTCTTGTCTCGCCCCTCCTGTACCCATTTTCTCCTTCGGGCGAAATCTATTCAGTCACGAATCATGTGGTGAAAGAGCGAGAGAGAGAGAGATAGAGAGAGATAGATAGATAGATAGAGAGAGAGAGAGAGAGAGAGAGAGAGAGAGAGAGAGAGAGAGAATTCAAACGAGGGAGAGGGAACTCAACATTCCAAATTGCCTCAAGATTTGCGTACTTCTGACACTCAGAAGACTCTCAGAAGGAACTAACTGTAACACATTTTTAAGACTGATTTGACGTTAGCTAACAGCTTACATTATAGCCGGCCAGCCGGCCATCTGTTAGTTTGGCTGCCTGCAGCAGCAATGGACCAGCTTCTACCCACCGACACGGAGGTGTTAGAGGGGAAGACTGCTCCGGAAAGGAGAAGGATCCAGTTTTCGGTGCCGTCCGCCATTCCAACCCAGCTGGATCCGCGACAGGTGGAGATGGTGAGGTTGTGTGTGTTGCTGATGCATAGGCTCTGTTGAGCTCATCAAATGTGCCTATGTTGATGCCTGTGTTATTGAATTGTAACAGTAAACCTAAAGTTATGTATCATAGGGTAGTCATGTTTTATGCAAATACATTTCAGGATAGCAAACTTTGCAAGTTTATAGAAAAGGCTATTTGATTAGTTTCCCCCTGCCAACTACTGTATCTTGAGCGAACTATCATGCATCATCAATAGTTGTGTAGGCTGTAGTAATTATTTAACTGTGGGAAAATAAGATCAACATGGCTCTGTGTGAAGCATCAGTGTCAGTTAGGTATAATACTGGTACTATATAACCTTTTCAGGGACGTGCATGTGTGCATTATTCTTACCAAACTTCCGGTCATGGGCAGCATTGCATTAAGACTGAGCTGTCAGCAGATTAACCTTGTGTGTGTATTTATTATGATATAAAAAGGGACAATATAATTAACAATTTATGTTTCTTATTTCAAATGAATAAGACAAAACTGCTGAAGTAGCCCTTTAAAATCCCCCTAATAAGTATAATATAAGCTCCTTTGTAAGGTGCATCATGAAAGGTGGAAAATGACAGTTACATTTGCTCATCTCCTGGCACGTATCACAAGATTGTGTGGACATTACAGTAGCCTACATGGCCTTGTGAACATGACCCTGACAGCCCCACTAAGACTGACCAGTTGCCATGACAGGATGTTTCTCTTCCAGTTTTAGTTATGGAGCATAGCTAATAGATGTGTTTCCTAAGCATTCGATTGGAGGGGTTTAGGGCAATGCTCAAATGTACTTTTATGTAACTCATCCTCTGAGCTTAGGGGCTTCATTGTACTGCCACATTTTTCTCCTGTTGGTCGCCATGGAGCTGGAAGCACTTCATGCTCAAGGGCACTTCAGCCCGGCTAAGAAAATAGAGAGCAGAGGGTGACTTTACGACAAACACGGCAATCTATCCACAACACAAAGGTGTGATTTGTTCACACAAGCATTGAGACATGCCACTTATGCAAAGTTTGGCATCCAAGGCAATTCAAAGTGCCTCACTTAAACATAAAACAACATCTTGAAAAGGAACATTTAAAAACAATGTCAGGATAAGACAGAACAATAAAAAATGTGTGTAAGAAAATGTCAATACACCTGAATATTGCGATATTATGTTGCTGTATCAATTCTCCAAAATACCGTATCAATATATTTAAAGTTGAATTTTATTTATTTATTTATTTTTACTCAATTTATTTGTAAAAGGGACTGATTTAACTTAAAGATCATTTTCATCTGTGGTCCCGAAGCAAGTTTCTGTCAATTTCTGCAACGCCGTCACATCGCAATACATACCTTGCTCAGTATCGCAATATATCGAATCGTGCCCCCTGTATCGTGATACGTATCGTATCACCAGATTTTTTCCAATACACACTTACACAGCCATGAAGTTACAATACAGTGTAAGATATTTGTAACCCAGGTTTAATAAATAGAAGAATAATAGTGAATTAAAAGTAATAAATAATTAATTCATAATAATAGTGAATTAGAAATACATAATTATTTTACAATATAATCTTTATTAAAATGTGCTAAAACCTTGCGTCTTTTCATTCAAGTTTTGACTGAAGATAAAAAGTTTACAATCCCTTTAATTAAACTTGACCTCTCCTTTAATGCGCCCCACCCCCAAAGTAAGTTTAAGGAAAAGCAGCAGTAAAAAGAAAAGTCTTAGTGGTGCATAAGTGGTGCATAAAAAACTAAACACAGCTTCTCTGTGTTAGGTTTTAACTCTGAGGACAGAAAGCAAACCTGTCCCAGGCATCCTGAGAGGTCTGGATGGTTCATACGGTATCAGGAGATAAGAGATACTGTATAGGTTGGCTCTAAACCATTAAGTGCTTTATAAACCAACAAACTTATTTTAAAATCAATTCTTTGCCAGACAAGAAGACAGTGTAAAGACCTCCGAACTGGAGTGATGTGGTCTCCTTTCTGGTCTGGTCTTATAAGGACGCGAGCAGGAACGTTCTGAATCAGCTGCAGCTGTCTAACCGATTATTTGTTGTACATGTTGGCCTATATGACATTTGTCCATACACTGAATGCTTTCTGATCTGCCAGTATATTTCAGTAGAAAAGTGTAGACTGAGAAGTTAGGAGACTAAGCCACTAATGGCGCTTTTCCAATGCTTCAGGGAGCTTTTCCATTTCATAGTATCAGCTCTACTTGACTCAACTCGCCTCGGCACAGGTCTTTTTCCAATGCAGATAGTTCCCACTCTGTTGTACATTGGTCCCCAAAGCGACAGTGCTGTTCGAACCACTCTTGCAGTAAATTAATAGTCATTTGTATTTTGAAACATGTCCCTATTCGGAATGTCCTCAGGTAGCCGTGTGCAGCTCATCGACATCTTGGTCAACCTTCATTTTACGTGAATTGCCCTGTCCAGCTCTCACTGAATAACATTGATTATGCCGTCTACAATTTAGAACAATCTATTGCTTTTTGCCATTTAATAAAAGGTAAATCAAAAGTTGCAGCTTTGTATGTATGTTCGTTTTGCGCAATGACGAAGTGACTATTTCATCTAATCAGTAGTCTGCATTGTTGTCACTCACAATTTGGTATCGCCTCAGCTCGCTTGGAACCTTGACAAAACAGGTACTAAAAAGTACCTGGTACCAGTTACTATCCCAACTTTTGCCCAATGGAAAATCCAATAAGGCGAGTCGAGTTGAGCTGGTACCACGTAGTGGAAAAGCTCCATAAGAGGGTCATTATCACATGAATGTGAAATAAGAATGTTGCTCCTGCTTATATGGACCAAAAGTGACGTGGTGGGAATTTCAATGAGACCACCCACCTGAAATCTAATGTATGTTAGACATGTTTTAGAGGCCTGCCACTCTCTCTCTCTCTCTCTCTCTCTCTCTCTCTCTCTCTCTCTCTCTCTCTCTCACACACACACACACACACACAC
>JAODLL010000011.1:728666-761742 GCA_026546735.1 Forbesichthys agassizii
GATGCCTAAAAACACGAAGTCTGGTCAGAACGCCGAATCCTCCGCGGCCATGGCCGTGTCCTCCACCAGGCTGACTGGGGTGGCCTTACTCTCCACTCTGCTTCACCTGGTCTGAGGAGCTGCCCAGCCTCTCCATCTGTTGCCCTCATATGCCGACAGCAATTGAGCTAAATTAGACTGTAATGCACAGGGATTTAAGTTGTTTTGTCTTCAAATAAAAAAAATAAAATAAAAAAATAAAAAAAAATAGATTGATAATGAAAATAAATTAATTCATAATTAGATTAATTTGTTATGTTCTGTTATTTTATGTGCAGCAAAATGCTCTTGCCCAATCTCTCTTACAGTATGGTAGATATTATATGGTTCTATGGTATAGGCTACAATTCTCTCCTCTCTTTCTCAATTTGGCGGTGCATCGCTAATCGCCCGAAGGAACCAACCGCCCCTGCTAGATACATTTTAGTAAGGGAACCAGCTTCGTTCAACTTTTTATGTTTGTATTACTTTTCCAACATGCAGTTTCAGGTGGATTAATGCAATGGTTTAGGCAGCTATTAACTGAAACAACCACGACATATAACAAAACGTTATTTGGCAAAATGCATTAAATGTTCATAGGCCATAAAGCTGACTTTAGCTGTCATCAAAAAAAGATGCTTAAAGTGTATTTATTTTTTGGGTCAAGATAAGACCCAAAATTTTGAATTAATAGAAAATCTGAAGATTATTATTATTTCTAAATTAATTTGATATGATCCCTAACAGTTATAACAAATATAATGTTTTTACAAAAATCCATCTACCTTTCTGCAAATTAGGGACCATTATTATGAAAAATGTGTGACAGCCAGGAAATGTAGGATACTACAAAATAAAACAGGGCTTAGAATGAATTGAGGATACATCTCGGGACAGCTGCCCACTATTATACAGTTCTATGCCTACAGTATGCTATTATATTTTCTGCTATCAGCTATGTCCTGTTGATATAATTTTAATTTCGTCGTTTTAATTCACCGGTAAGTTCCTTCACTGTAGCCTACTTCATTATCCTATTTTCACTTTTCATGCCTGTTTTAAAAACAGGCATAAACACCTTTAGACTTAATTTAACGAAACGTTTACAGTAGCCTATTGTGACGTTGATGTTGTTTTATCGAGTTAGAACATAGACCTACATTAGTTTTACTTAAACACACTTTTGCATTTCATGTACACATTTCACATCACCCGGCAATATGTTAACACGTTGTTCCAACTTTATCAAAACGAGTGACCTAAAAGCCGCACTGCAGCCACTTTGGCGGGGTACTTGATCATTATGATGCAATGAATCGCATTTTCATTCTTTGATGTGTTTGTTTTTACATTTGATCCCATCCCAACTGTAAATAAAAGTATCTACTGTATTTATTAAGGATAACTGCATCTTCCAACTTCCATGATTGACAAGTCCTTTGACATCGGAATTAATTTTGATACAAAGTTGTGACATATAAATGCTTTAGTTTGTGACCTCTCTCTCTCTCTCTCTCTCTCTCTCTCTCTCTCTCTCGCTATTGAAAGTGAAGAAGTGGTACCATGCTGAGGTTCTGCCTTTGCTCGTGGCTGCCCCTCGGCTCCAGACAAAGTCATGCATTGCAACAACCTTCCACAGTAATACAAGGCAAGCAGTACGACACGTCGTGTAGGCCTAGCAAGCATACAGTTGTCTGTCATAATTGTTCAATGTATAGTCATATTTGCTTGTCACAGAATAACTTCAGAGTGGTTATTTCTTTGTGACACTATGCTGGCCAGGAACATTATGACCATGAAACAATGTAACATAATTAAAACCAACAATATAAACATGTATGCTATTGTAACAGTTTTGGCTTGCATAGTTTGAACTGCAGACCAAAATATTTGTCCTTCATTGGGTGAATTGCCACAATACAGCTCAATGTTTCTCTTGTTTTCCCACCATAGAAAATTACCAGAGCATTTTCATCTGATGTTCGAATGTCATTATTTGACAATAGTTGGTGAATTCTTGCATATTTATTGAGCAGTTTGCATAATTGAACGCACATTATAAATGTCACAACACATTGTTTTGTGATCATCAAACTTAATTTCTTTTTGATATGTTGACCACAAGTCTTTTTGACCTACAGTATTGCCCACTGAAGCCTATTAGTTTATGTGCTTTCAGGTTATTTTTAAATACATACCTAAATACATTAATTAGCATGGCGCAAACAATATCCTGTTGCAGCTACTTTAAACCTTTTGTTTTTCTTAAACTAACTATAGTTTTAACTTTCAGCAAAGTAATTGTAATGTAGTTTGCTTCTGATTAGAAAAATACCAAATCCTAACCACAATATTCAGCTTTTCAGTTTAATCAATATTGTCCGTCTATATTTGGGTAGATATCCTGATGTAAACAGTTTGATATGCATGTTGCCTATCATCTGCAAGACCCTCTCATGTGCATACATGTGCAACTGTATATAATCATGTAATAACTATAGCTCATGTATAATGTACACATTATCTGTCTCTCATTCTCTCTCTCTCTCTCTCTCTCTCTCTCTCTCTCTCTCTCTCTCTCTCCTGCTCCACTGCTTCAGAGAGATGTGTGTTGTCAGCAATGGCTTTGCTGCTACCCTGCTGATGTGGCAGTTTGTGCAGTGATTATATGTTTCCCCGGTAATACAGGCAATTTAGGGAGGGGGCTACACAATGTTTAGATCAACCTTTAATAGACCAAACAGAAGACAATGATAGGATAGCAGGAAGGTCATGGGCTTAAGACTTAATTTTGGCCTGCATCGTTGATCAAGATGTTTAAAACCCCTACCTGCTTTTTAATGGCAGCCATTATATACTGTAGGTCGCTTAAAGTTAAATCACCTAATTGTCTGTGATGACAATCATTTTCAGAATTGATCAGATGCTTTTATCCAAAGCGACTTACAATTAGTGCATTAGTCACTAGCTAAATATGTCAGGCACCAGTAATTATAAGCAAACAGCGTTGTTTTACGATGATCACAGCAGCATATCATCAGCCGATCAACATATTCCATCCTCAAAATAATATTATGAACAGCCTAAATAGCATCAAAGAGCAGGATCGATATAATCTAGAAGATCATCATAGAGGTCTTCAAGTCAGGTCTATTTACAGTATGAAGCTTGTACTCACATTGCAGTCTCATAGGGCTGTACAGGCCAACATTTCTCATGGAAACAAACAACACCCCATAACCTGATCCTCCCCCCGGACAAGGAAAAACCTACGTAAAAAACATGTTGCAAATAAAATGGAAGAAACCTTGGAATGGGACCACAGGGGGAGGAATCCACCCTTCCAGTCTAGTTAAGATACAATAGATAATGTTAAAGAAAAAAGAACGCAATTACTGTATACACTGTATATAATGAAATGCATAACATTGTGTTGTAAATAAAAACTAATACATTGCATGAGTACATTGAAGATCAATTCAATGTAATATTGATAGATTCTATAGGAAGATGTGTCCTGGTCCCCGTTATGGCCATGTCATGTATTAACTACAGCTAATAACAGAGTTATGAGGTGGAGAGGTCAGTGGGCAAAGTAAGGTGAATTATATCATGTCTGCTGCAGGAGCTGCTCCTGGAAATAAAGCTTCTTCCTAATGTCTGAACTAGTTTCTCTGTGTGACTCCACACAGTGCTGTTCGCCCGAGCCCATGGCAGCTCTTTCACCCATCGCGGTGAGCTGTGGAAGGCCAAGAGGATTGTAGTCAAACTTGGCAGCGCTGTGGTCACCCGCGGGGACGAATGTGGCCTGGCACTAGGAAGACTGGCCTCCATCGTAGAGCAGGTGAGGAGGCATTTGTGACACATGAAACACGCAGATGGAAGCGGGAATTAAGTGGTCTAAAAGTAGGAAAAGTCTGTCTCTTCTCCTCTCAGTAAAAACTATTGTTATTTTTCTCCCCCACTGAGACCAAAATATCTGTGTAGTACGGGAGATAACAGAAATGATTGGGTAATACCGTTTAATAGTTTTGTTTTATAGCAAACTAAAAATATCTTAATCACTCTCAAGGCCACGTTAATATAAATTTCTGAGAACAAGAGCAGAGTAAGAGTCACGCCAAGTACACAGTACAGTGGCCTCCAAGCAGAGATTTAGCTAATGTCCCTGTGGAGGCGTTTAATGCAGTTTGTAATTGAACGGTGTGTTGGGAGGTGTGGTTTACAGGACCCTGGGATCTGGGGATGGGAAACAGGTGTGAGCAATAACCTAATCATCTGTTTCTTAGTAAAAAGGAGCGCAGGAGGAAACCTGAAGGAGAGAGAGTGTTTACATGAACTCTGATAATATAAAACACGGCTGACATTAAAGGCAGGGGTAGTTATTCCTGAGAACGCTTGCTAACCTTGAAAAAAAACCACCTTTGACATTAAAGACAGTGTAATTTTTTCTTGAAAATGCTTGCTAACTTTCAAAAAAACACGTCTGATATTAAAGGCAGGGTAATTTATTCTTGAGAACGCTTGCTGTGTAGGCTGTGTAGAAGTACTGGATTATTTTTTCAACACACACAGGGAACATTTCAGACATTTTGCTGTGTTCACTGCAGTAGCGACCAAGGATACTGGATGGCCCATTGTGTCCCTTCAACTTTAACCCAGGTTTTCTCCCACTTGCCTTTCACTAGGAAAGGGATGATTAGGCTATTGCCCAAACATCTTCGCCCTTCCTGAGTGATCCACACCTGCTTACATTCCCTCTACATTACAGAATGCATTAAACCTCACTGCACCTCCACTAATGGGCAATAGCAAATTATTATCTACAGTGCACTTTATGTCTAGTGCGTTGTTCCTACTCTGATGTGTAGGTGGCCATGCTGCAGAACCAGGGCAGAGAAATGATGATCGTCACCAGTGGAGCGGTGGCTTTCGGCAAGCAGAGGCTGAGACACGAGATCCTGCTGTCTCAAAGTGTTCGGCAGGCCTTGCACTCTGGACACGGTCAGCTCAATGACATGGTACAGTAGGTGTGGCTGGGTGGAGGCAGCGACTTCAGTTCTCACCGGAACACTTCAAGCCAGTAGTACATAACGTATTTACTAATTATGTATGTAGTATGGTAATTAGAGTAACCCATTAGTAGAATGCTTGCCCAGTAAACTACTGTAGGTGTAACAGCTCATGGTAGTTCAAAAGGACCCAAGCAGAGAAATGCAGTTATCTCCAGTGATTCATTGAAAAGCAGGCTATTCAAACAGCACTGGGAACACATAGGACATGGGGACTTTTGCTTTGTTTTAATATCATATAGCTCGGACAACAAAGCACTTTAACACAACGTACTCGTAATTCCGACTTCAAAAGTGGGAATTAGGAACCTCCGACAAGCATTGATTAGGGACAGGTGTGTTAAAACCCACACAGAACAGGGACTCAAAGACAAAATGTACTACCGCTCACACTGAACTAGACACTAGAGGACTGAAAAGATGTAGAAAAGACTACCCTCTCACATCTGAAGACAATTGTGCCATTAGTCACAGGGATTTTAGTCTGTTGTAGTTGAGGCTTTTTACCTTGAACTCGGCTCGCCAATAGCTCAAATGCTTGAGCTATTGTTTTAATACTAGCTAGGTTATATCTGTGGCGCCAGTTGTAAGTTGTATTCATTCACATTTTGACTGCTGTCTCTTAAAAAGTCACTTTCACACTTTGATGTGCATCAGTGTTCGCAATGGAGGTTTTTCTTCTTTTTTTTTTTTTTTTAGTTGTAGGCTGTGTAGGGAAGGGTCTTGGGAACGGATCTTCATTGACTTTCGTGAAGGAAGCATTTTGTGCTGATGCTGATAGGTAGGTTTCTATGGATATGGTAGCATATACATACCCTTTTACACAGTCATGAGGTGTTTTCCCATATTAGGCCTATCACATGCTCCAGCACTCAAACTATACCGGCCCTCTGGTGTGTGCAGACTCCTTCTACTTAACTATTTGCGTGAGACTATTTGCCAAGACTAAAGACTTAAGATAATACTAAACATGTTTGATTTTGATTTTGTTGGAACATCAAGACAAGAAAAACGCTGACATTAAACAGCTCCGTATGCCAAAAGATCTAGATGAAGGGAGCATGCTACATCTCTAGCGAGACTCTCATGAATTTATTCCGACATTGGAAATGTGTCTGCGACAGTGAAATCGCTTGAAATTCGTTAGGTGTAAGGTTGGCATAAGACAACCATGGAGAGTGGCATGACGGTGTGTCTGTCTGTCCGTCTGTCTGTCACAGTCTCTGCCAGTCCTGGAGGCCCGGGCCTGTGCTGCAGCAGGCCAGAGTGGCCTGATGGCCCTGTATGAAGCCATGTTCACCCAGTACAGCACCTGTACCGCACAGGTACATCCTGTTGTTATGTCTTCTTCTTCTTCTGGTTTCTTCTGTGTTTACTGTATGGAGCGCTCCACATCACATCTAAAAATAAATCTTATACTGCTACACAGCTCTGGCTCTGTAAATAGGAACATAAACAAAGTGGCGAATACCACTCACAACAACAATATCCTTGGCTTTGCAATGCGTTTCAATGTGTGGGGCGGAGCTTCTGATGGAGTTTATTTTAATTTGAGCTTGACGTTGGCAAGCGTTCTGGAGAATGACGAACCATGCCGTTGAATGATTAAGCTAACGCAACAGCCTTCTCTAGGGGCTTAAGTTTCCACGTGTTAGTTATTTGGCCCAGCCTCCTTTGTTCTCTCATCTCCGGCACTCTCAGATCTTGGTGACTCACCTGGACTTCCATGACGACCAGAAGAGGCAGCACCTGAGTAGCACACTGCAGGAGCTGCTGCACATGAACATCGTGCCCATCATCAACACCAACGACGCTGTGGTGCCCCCGCCCGAGCCCAACAGTGACCTGCAGGGGGTGGGTGTGGCTGGCGTAATCCTTAGCTGCCTCACGGTGTTCTCTCAGTGTTTTGGGGATGATTATCCCCTCATCTTTTAGTCCCGTTTGAGGCAAACATGCCAATTAATATGCCAAAAATGTTTGTTCAATAATATATCTCACACCAAACAGCTGAAGACTTAGGTTTGCGTAGTTTGCAAAGTCTCAGGCAGCTTATAATAAATAAGACTGTAGGCTATTTATGTGCATTGTAGGCTGTGTATTTCACATTTAAACGTTTAGCATACAATACAGCACGTGCCATATTAGTCGCCCCTATTACATTATTAAAAGTAATACTATAAGTAATATAATAAGTACTGTATTACTTTGTAGAGAAAGTAGTAATGATGAGTAATAATGTAGCTTAATCACGTTACTTCTACTGAACAGTAATAAGTAATATATTACTTTTTGAATGTATCTTTCCCAACACTGTTGCTCACTCAATTTGCTGTAGCCTGCAGTGGTTCTTGAGATATTGGGCATAAGGACTTTGGTGGCTCTGCTAATGTCTGCGCCAGTGTTATGTCCCTGCGGGCCAGGTCAGGTTCGGGTGGGTGCGGGTTGTATAAAATCATGACTCGTGCATCACTACCAGACGGAGAAGATGGAAGAAACATTTTGTTTGGGGGGGATACTTGGGGTGTATTCACACTAGAGCTTTTGGCGCGCACCCGAGTTCGCTTGAGCCATTAGTCCGGTTCGGTGTGTTGGTGTGAAGGCTCTCCTCCGAACTCGGGTGCGCATCCGGGACTGGACCCGGGTCCTCCAAAGAGCAGAGGTCTCGGGTACGGTTCAGCCGAACTCCAGTGCGGTTCGCTCTGGTGTGAACGCTATGCGATCTCCGGTGCCCTAAAAACAAGAAGGAAACACTGAGTGTCTGAGTGTGGGTGGGGTTGGTGATATCTGGGGGGCCTGGACTTAAACAGCGTTGTTTCACAATAATCTGTTTCACCCTTTTAAAAGAAGACACCTCGTGATATTTTATACTATTTTTCACATGCACATTAAACAACCAAAAGAGGCACGTGGACTCCAGTTTCTTGCTCAGTCTGTCTGTCTCCGCCTCATGTCCTGTAGGTGATCAGCATTAAGGACAATGACAGCCTGGCAGCAAGACTGGCCGTGGAGATGAGGGCAGACCTGCTCATCGCCCTGTCTGACGTGGAAGGTACACTACAACGCTAGGTTAGCATAACAACGCAAGATGTTACGTCACACACCATCTGCTCCACTAACAATGGGAAGGGGGGCGGGGAAGCAGACAAACAAGCCTGATCTGTTTTATCTGCATCTGACTAAGGTTGACTTACAGGATGTGTGTGTGTACTCCATGCCATAAGATCTGTTCTATGGCAAGACAAGGCTGTGGCCGTGTGTGTGTGTGTGTTAGTGAGAGAGAGAGAGAGAGATGCATTTTTCTGAAACAAATATGGAGTTATGCAAGATTGAATCATGTCCTAGGATTGTTCGACAGCCCCCCTGGATCAGATGACGCCAAGCTCATTGACATCTTCTACTCTGGAGACCAGCAGGCTATCACCTACGGGACGAAGTCCAGAGTGGGAATAGGAGGCATGGAGGCCAAGGTTCAAAGTGTTTTGTCATGTTGTAGTGACGTCTTCTGCTGAAAACACGTTGGTTAGTTGTCAAAGAGATGGGATCAAGGAGTGTGCCTTCTGAAGAAAAAAGTATTGCCTTTGTTTGTATAATAGATTTCCCTGTACTTTTAACTAGAGCATACACGTGTATGGGTCTACGAGAGAGTCAAGTATCAAAGTATCAACAAAAAACAGAATTTTCTCAGAGTAAAGCAGCCATTAAGGGTACAGCTAAGTTCTTGAGATTTCCAAATGACTCTTATATGTATAAAGATTTAAGGCATCTGAAAGTGAAGTCTGTAAATCAGGACTTACATTATACAGCTAACAGATTATTAATGTACTGAGCTTGAGCCTGCTATGAAAGAAAAGTTCCCCAAAAAGGTTGAACTTTTAAATGAAAAAGAAATGAATATGTACCTATATTGATGACGTACTGTAGTCATATTAATTATTACATCATAAAACATGTTAATACTGAAATGACCAACGTGTGTGTGTTGCAGGTAAAGGCTGCCCTCTGGGCCCTGCAGGGTGGTACATCAGTGGTCATTGCCAACGGTACTCATCCCAAAGTGACGGGTCAGGTCATCACTGACATAGTGGAGGGCAAGAAGGTCGGCACCTTCTTCTCTAAGGTCAAACCTGCTGGTGGGTTCACCTTGACACACCATATCTCACTTAGACGCGCACACACACACACCCACACACACACACAGGGGTGCTCTCTCACCACTGACCATGTCTGTCCTGTGCCCAACCTTCTCATCAGGCCCCACTGTGGAGCAGCAGGCCGAAATGGCTCGACACTCCGGAAGGACCCTGGCATCCCTACACCCTGACCAGGTAGCCAATCACAACACTGTTGTTAAAATGACGGATTAATGTTTGTTTGAACATTTCGGTATGATGTTACATTGGGCTAGTTACCCTTCTCTAATATGGAGAAACACTGACCTCGTGTGGTTGTACATGAAATTACACCATAATGATGCCGCTTGCGTGCGTATGCATGTGTGTTGTCAGAGGAGTGAGATCATCTGTAATCTATCTGAGCTGCTTACCCAGAGAAGGGAGGAGATTTTGGCTGCCAACAAGCTGGACATGGACATGGCGCTCAACGAAGGTATAAACCGTACCACCACATAAAGTAACTGGCCATAACAAACGTGGCCAGTTACTGTTTGTCAAGTTGGTCACATGACTTATTGAAGCTCCTTTCACACTGTTGGCAGTGGTAAGGCTTCCCTCCAGTGTGGACATGCCAGAGGGCAGTGTTTATTTCATGTTATAGAACTTTCAAAGAGCTTTAGATTCTTCACATTTAACAGTTAACAAAATAAATCTAACTGAAAAATCACATTTAACACTTATAAAGGCAAGGTTAGTCTTTCTCAAAGACGCTCGCTAACTTCGAGCTCAAATCAAAACAAACATCCTCACAGTATGACTTTCAGCCCCGCACATTGAAACGCACAAAGCCAAGTGGAATTGTTGTGAGCGCTGTTCGCCATGTTGTTTATGTTCCTATATACTGAGCCAGGGCTGTGTAGAAAGTCCAGATTATTTTTTCAGCGCGCACAGAGAACGGTAAGATAGCAAGGAGATATTTGTTGAATTAGCTTGCAATAGATGACTATATCTTTTTAAATGTGAATTATTCCTGAGAGCTAATATACACATAATACATTCACTCACCTCATATCTGTCAGCAGCGTTTTGTAACCGTGCACTTGTTGTCATTTCTAGGCCAGCTGTCGCCGGCGTTGCTAATGCGTCTGAGTCTGTCAGCCACCAAGCTGAACAGCCTGGCCGCAGGCCTGCGTCAGATAGCCGTGTCCGCCCAAGACTGTGTTGGTCGGGTGCTACGTCGGACCAGGGTTGCTACCAACCTGGAGCTGGAGCAGATCACGGTGCCCATCGGAGTCCTGCTGGTCATCTTCGAGGCCCGGCCTGACTGCCTGCCACAGGTGCGGTGGTACCACTGGGCCTTAAAAGCAAATTATGTTGCTACAGTAGTTGTCCAACCTCCCAAAATGCATTTTTGGTCAAGGCATCTATATGTTGGTAATGTAGGATAAATGCATAATAACGGAGAGAAGCAGGCATTTTGCTGCCGCTATTATGAAACTTGCATTCAGTCGCACCGCAATTCAGTTTGAATGCTA
This sequence comes from Forbesichthys agassizii, assembly GCA_026546735.1. Taxonomy (NCBI): domain Eukaryota; kingdom Metazoa; phylum Chordata; class Actinopteri; order Percopsiformes; family Amblyopsidae; genus Forbesichthys; species Forbesichthys agassizii. The sequence goes on from JAODLL010000011.1 coordinate 739,407, forward strand.
CTCTGAGGTGCAAGAATAACACACTGCTTACACAGCAGCACGCAGCAAACACACACAATATATACAGTATTATGAAATACAGTCTGGAAACACTACTTGGTTCCAGAAGCGTTCATGCCCTTGCAGTTCCTTCTCCTCCAACCACATAGCGTTGCGGCCACTGTGTGTCTGCCAGGTGTCAGCGCTGGCCGTAGCCAGCGGCAACGCCCTTCTGCTCAAGGGCGGCAAGGAAGCGGCCAACACTAACCGCATCCTCCACCAGCTAACACAGGAAGCCCTGTCTCTGCATGGGGTCAGCCACGCTGTGCAGCTGGTAAGACCCCCCACAGCGGCCCCCCACAGTAGACCCCCACAGTAGACCTCATAGCAGCCCTAGCAGTAGTTCTGTCAAATTCACTTTAAGTGAATGTAAAGCTAAGAGTAGAGTTAAAGATAATAGGCTTAGAAATGTCTAGAAACACCACAGTTTGTCTTAGGAGAAATGACAATGGCCTCTTGGGGGTCTTAAGAAGGTAAACAAAATAAATTAGAGGTGACTGGTTTTCATTGTGTGTGTGTGTGTGTGTGTGTGTAGGTGAGCACTCGGGAGGAGGTGGGGGACCTGTGTCGGCTGGACAAGTTTATCGACCTGGTCATCCCGCGGGGCTCGTCCCAGCTGGTGCGAGAGATCCAGCGGGTGGCCAAGGGCATCCCGGTGCTGGGGCACAGCGAAGGGATCTGCCACGTCTACGTGGACGCCCATGCCAGCATCGACAAGGTCATCAAGATAGGTGAGCCAGGCAGTGGCCATTTTGCTCTGCGTCATCCCGCAGTATTCATCTTCCATCACGTCTGATGTTTTCTACTTTGTAACGTTAGGGTTAAATGCAGCAATGTGGAAATATAACTGGGTTCTGGAACTTATAACTTACTTATAACTTATAAACCTCAGAGAGTTGGCAAACGTAGGGGACATTTAGTCTGCTGAACACACCCAAGGATGTACAGTGACTGAAGAGTGTACCTGCTTAAACCTGAGAGCATTGCATGCATGTAGTTAGTGATTAAATGTTTAGTCTCCCTCCAGTCAGGGACTCCAAGTGTGACTACCCAGCTGCCTGTAACGCCATGGAAACGCTGCTGATTCACCGGGACATCCTCAGGACCCCACTGTTTGACCAGATCATAGACATGCTGCGGAATGAACGGGTGAGACACAAGCATCTGTAATGTACCACTTTCACACACTATTGGGGATGGTTTGTTTTTATTATAATTCCTTATCAGAACGTAATTCACAACCAGTCTATACTGCGACAGTTGTGTCATGCAGGCTATTAGACAAGTGTGTTGTGATGCTTGCTAAAGTGGTTCAATATTTTGAAGCGACAGTAGTAGGCTACTATATATTAAAAGGTTCCGCGTTTCAGTTTAACTACTTCTCTCCCTGGTTCCCCTGTCTACTCCTTTACACTGGATTATTTAGTCAGCCAGTCCACCCCTGTCTTATTCTTGTCTGCTTTTAAAATGACAATAATATTGTTTATCGCGATTATTTCTGGGACAATATATCGACCAACCAAAAACAGTTATCGTGACAGGCCTAGTAACAAGGAACATTGTGTGAAAGTGTGCCTCCCACACACTGTTCCTACCACAAAGCCTCTCAAAGAACTAAACAAGTAGCTCCCTCCCGTGTGTGCCCAGGTGAAGATCCACGCCGGGCCTGTGCTGGCCTCCCACCTGACATTCAGGCCGTTGGAGGCTCGGTCCATGCGGACGGAGTACGGAGACCTGGAGTGCTGCATGGAGGTGGTGGACAGCCTGCAGGAGGCGCTGGACCACATCCACAAGTACGGTAGCTCCCACACAGACGTCATCGTCACGGAGAACGGTAGGCTACCTGCCCTGTTAAAGTCCCTACGAACAGCTTGAGATGTTTTAACTTCTTGTTGATTTGTTTGATGTCACTACAATGTAGTGGCATCTTTAGTAGAAAGTTAAATTGGTTTGAAGAAACACTAGCAATGTTTGCACTGCTGAGTGATGAAAGCAAAGCTCCGGTTTCATAATCTAATCTAATTCGGTATGTGTTTGTTTTACGGGGTGATCCTGTAAACACAACGTAAACACTGCTAGCATGGTCCCGCTACTGTAAAGTCTTCCAATGTATCATAAAATGAGCAACAAGCAACAACGATTTACTCGTCTTAGGTAGGTATCAACCCTGGAAAAAGATAACTTTAAACTAGTTATTAGGGATTGGTTCTATTCTAATAGATGTATTGACCCTGGCAAACCCTTAAACGTTTGTGTGCATATTATTAGAACCGGTAATTGTTAGTCTTGGACATGCCTCTCTTTCTTCAGGTCTGTTAACAAAGGCGTGTCACTTTGATATTCCTAAAGCTTATATATATTCCATTCTTCTCACCTTTCTCCTTGTTCTCCTTGTACGTAATGTCACACCAAGTCATTAATAAGCGAAGTGCTGTCAAAAGGAGTGCACAACCTCCCAGTGTGACTCTTAGCTGAGGGGAAAGGATCCATTTAAAATGTAGAGCAGGTGCTAAACAGGCTAAACGCCTAGCGCCTGTCACCGGTACGGGACGAGTTCAAACGCGGCTTTTGTCTAACTTTCAAGTGTCCCGACACTGTAAACACCTTCATAACCTTGTAACTCTTGTTGACACAAACTCTTTTGGACGGAGCGTCCCTGACTTGATCATCAACTGAGAATGGCTCTGTTGTAAGAAGTGAGGATGGTAAGATACTTCAAGGCTCGATGGGTGTTGATTCTTAATAGATGTATCCTAAGCATTAGTGTTTTTATTAGTTTAATTTTAGTTGGTTGTCTGTAATATTTTAGATACATGGTTGTGTAGAGTCAAATTAAATATTTCTAATTGGTATTACCTCACCGTTTTTGTATATGATATGGTTATTTTATATAATTCAATATGATGTATTTTAATATTCTAAAGAAAAATGTAATGTTTTATGCTGCCCTCTTCTGACCTCAAATGGTATAAGGACAGAACAAGCTGTTTTGTTATGAGACAGTTTTATCAGACAATTTAGCTGCCATTTACCTCAAAGAAAATTATTTGGATCTTGGTTTGTTTAGAACAGGATTTAGGAAATGTTGGAGGATTGTTGAATGAGCTATTTAGTGTATACTTCTCAAGTTAATGAGTTAGTCAGAAAGGGATAAAACAATGTCTCTTATTTCAGAAGTATTTGTCTGGCGATTGGCAGGTTTCAACATAACAGTAAACGGTCTTTCTCTCTCGATCAGAGGAGACAGCAGAGCAGTTCCTTCAGCAGTTGGACAGCGCCTGTGTTTTCTGGAATGCCAGTTCCCGCTTTGCAGATGGCTACCGTTTTGGACTGGGTATGCGCCCTGCCTTGCCTTTATCACCACGCCTCAACCACTGCGCCATATTCCTGTCTGTCTGTTACTTCGTACACTTGCAAAACATTCTTTTCTCGTACCTTCCCCCCCCCCCCACCCCCCACACCTTTTTCTGTCTGGCTGTCTGGCTCTATCTGCATGCAGGAGCGGAGGTGGGCATCAGTACGGCCCGCATCCACGCCAGGGGTCCCGTAGGCCTGGAGGGCCTCCTTACCACCAAGTGGGTGCTGAGAGGCAAGGGGCACACGGCAGCAGACTTCTCTGAGAGCGGCGCCATGGAGTACCTGCATGAGAGCCTGCCCATTCACGCAGCCTGAGCAGAGAGACCGCCGTTAGAACACATCAGCCACTCACACACTCGGGAGTCACCGCTAACGTTGGACGTTAGCAAGCTAATGTTGTTTACTATATATTATACTGGTCCACCAAAGATCCGCTCCCTCAGACCAGTGACTCCTTTTGATGCACTCCTGAGATTTTACAATGATTTACTGTAACTACCGCAACTTATGGCATTTTAAATGGCTAATAGGCTGATGATATATTCAAGAGGGATTTATATTCATAACGATTCAGTTAGACTTTTTTACAGATTGACTGAATGATTTTATAGATTAGTAGTGGTAAAGCTAGTAGATACGGAATATTTTGGATTCTTTCAATCTTTCAATGCAGTTTTCTTATATTTTAAATTAATGCCTACATAATGTAATGTGGCTTAATAGATATTGAATGAATAACAAAGAAACCTATTAGTGGTTTATGCTTTAGAGTGTACAAGGCATACTTTGCCAAAAAGGGTAAATGCAACAATACCGGTAGAAAGTTTCTGTCAGCAGGTACATCATAATGGAAATTAAACACTGATGTAGGCTAACTTCCTTCTAGCTACAGCTGCATGAACTCAGTGATAAGTGGGACATTGGAAATATTTTTTAATTTGAACTGATATCATGGCAAACCACTTTAATTTACATGTACACTGCTAGTCATACTGGAGCCTGTCTACTGGTTGGAATTAGACCAGTAACATCTCTTGAATATGTCTGTTTTAGCCTATTGAAGAACCTAGCAACATTTATATGTGATTTCTTATTTTTTGGGCTGACTGCCACTTGTACTGATGTTAGATGAATTTACATACTGTATTCTGTACCAATTAAAACTGTGTGTGAAGTTTAATCAGCCCTATTGTAAACACCTATGTGTACAAGGATGTTAACATGCTAATAATACATGTTATCCTGTTTATATGATATGCAGGTATAAAGTTGAACATTTGGTCGCACTTCCTAGAAAATTGTGACTTAAAATCATAATGCCATATAGTACAATGAGTGTATCAGTTAGATTTTTGGGTTTAGTTTTCAGATTTACAGTTTGATATACAATTTTAGATGTTCAGACATGTTATACAGAAGTACATTATCTGAAAAGGCTCTTAATATGTTAGATTCTAACATGTTGGTGATATAACAGGTTAGTGTATACACTGTAGTGAAACTAGAACTGAAATTTTAGTCATTTTAGCTGAGCAGTAATGAATACAGTAATTAAGAAGAAAATGTGTGGTTTTACAATTGTATTCAAATGCTCATTTATATGCCTGTCTGCTGGTGCCCCAAGCAACTGTCACGGGAGGAGCAGTAATTGACAAGCAGCACTCCTTTAACCTTAAGGGGAAAACACAACCGCCTTTAAATTAAGTGCTGCAACATCCCAGGCTCTGAGCGTCTATCTGACTGCGTGCAATGCACACTTAAAGATCTGTGCGGATAATTTAACGGCTTCTCGTAGAATAAAAAGTTTAAAGTTGAAAAGGAATATTTGGGCATTTCTTCATTTCATCTTTTGAATTCCTTTTTTTCTTTGAGATTAAATGTGGAGGTTTTTTTAAACTTATGTTTTTCCCTGTCCTGTCCTTACTTCCACAAAGAACGCAAATTAATGGAAAAAGAAGTTGTACTGATCTGAAAACAGATGTATAAAACAGGGCCTTCTTTAAGGGGCTCCATGGGGGATTTTGTGTTGCTGGAATTGGGGCAGAAAACACTGAAGACAATACAATAGAGGTTTAATTATCCAGCCATCAGAAATGAAAAGGGAGAGCCTGAGAACTGAGGCTAATAATGGAATCACAGGCTTACGTTTTTTTGAAGCTTTTCTCATCTCTTGCTTTTCTTTCTATCATCTAAAGAATTAATTCACTAAAACGCACTTCTTAGCCCTCAATCAGCCTCCTGTCTGTCACTGAGTCCAAAAGGGTTCAGAGATGAAGAGGCAGTGGAGCCTGGGATCGCACGTCCTTTTTATGTAAGAGTATCTTCTAAATGACTTTAGGAAGAGGATAAATCCGTGACGCGTGTTTGCCCGAGCACTGCTAAACACTGTCGTCAAACCGTTGTAAAATAAAGCATTGCATTACATCGTGTAAAACTGAAAGAAGTATAGAACAAACATGCCGTATTAATACAGAAAATATCAAACAGAAAGTGTTGTTTGCAAACTGTTGAGAGGGGTTTGAATGCATCAGATGATAAACACAATTATGTCTTGGAAATAAAGCGGTCAAAAAATGTTGGCATTGAGTGTTCCAATGCATTTTGGATAATAATTCCCTTATCCATGTCTAATTCAATAGTAATAGAACATTGGGGACTGTTCTACCAGTGGATATGAATATGTATGTATTGATATTTATTTATCCTCTACATTATTTGCTTACATTGTTTTAATGTAAAGGTAAATGCATACATGGTCCCTGCGTTGTGTCTCATGTGCCACTGATACTTGCTGGCTCTTATTGAAATCGCATGTGCTGCCTAACATTGCCCAGGATTAACTTCCATTTATGACTGAGACCAGGCGCCTGTGAATTTCCTCTCATCTCTTATCAGACTTTGCCCCTAGCAGATCAGATCCCATGTTGCACTCTGTTTATGTTTTACCGTCTGCTGGGTATTGTTGTCAACAGATATCACAAGATGGAGGGCAAATCACCAGACTTCTGCAGTGAAGCCCAGAGTCTTTTAATTGCACATTACTCAAGGCCAAAACACATATTCTGTATTGCAGTTGATCTTTAGAGACCCTCAAACCCTGTTGTGCTTAAAAAAAATGTGAATCAATAATTAATGGTCACAGAGTAATTTATTCATGTGCATCTTCACCAATTATGCACTGTCTAATTAACTGTTTCAATAATTGATATTAATTTCTGAAAGGGCTCAGTATCTTGAGCTGATGAAAAATGCATGAGCAGGGATGTGGACCGTGTTTTGTTATTTTTTTTGTTCTGCGAGAGCTTGATGCTTGGGGCTAGTACCAGGCCACTTTGACTCTGACTCTTTGAGTCTACTGGCCCTGTGATGTTGATCTAATATGGGCCCCTTTCATGGACCCGAAGCACCCTGCTCGGAACCATGTGATCTCATAAAGAGTCATACACGGCCATCCTCAGATACCCTTTTTTTGTTCTTTAATAAGTAGCATCAAAGAATAAGCTTCTGTTTCCTTGATAATTTCTCTTTGTGGGTGTGGAATGATGATGTCACAGCAGAAAACTTATTTGTTTGAGGACCATTGCAGCTTTTATACCTAAATATGTGAAAACAATCACTCATACTTGAAGGTCATACTGTATCCCCCTGACCGCTTCAGAAGCCATAAAGAAGAAAAGAGAAACAAAGGACATTAGTTAACTCTGATCAAGAGTCCATTTATTTTAATTCCAATAGGACAGGTGAATGAGAACTGAAGCAATTGAACTAAAAGAAAAACAGCTCGGAATACGCTTTGGATGCTGCACTGTAGAGACCACAGTAACAAAGTTCTGCCACTAGGGGAGCTACAGGATAAGGGTTTTCAGTTGAGGTGAGTGATGCGTCTCAGAGAGCCAAAGGTGGGGCTGTTACTGCCCCAGTCGCTGTACCGTCTGTACTCGCCAGGACGCAGGAAGTACTGGCGCCCCGTGTAGTTGGGGTGCTCGTGGAGCATCCAGTAGCCCTCCATAACATTGACAGAGGAGATGTCGCGTGTGTGGAAATGCTCATTCAGGTCTGGGCAGTCTTCCATCAGCTCCATATTGCGGCCCCCGAAGTCAAAACGCTCAAAGATCTTCAGCCTGTACTTTCCATGGTACTGAGGAGGAGAAGTTGAAGCTTGAAAATGCACGATGAAACTGCCATATAACAACCATTGAACTGGAAATAACATACAGGATTGCCATGAATAGATTGAATTACCTTAACAGGACATTTATGATCTGAGCTGGGATTTTATTGAGATAGTATGTGAAACGTCAACCTTTATCCTTGTCATTGACTGGTTGAAACCTGCACTAAACCCAAAGGCCAATCTCTTTATACCAAATACATTAATAAACAATGAAGGGTTGTAGCAGCACATTTAAAAAATGTGTTTATACCGTAGTAGCCTACACTTTGTAAGGTTTAGAATGAGCTTTTAAGATGCAGTGGTGATTGGTGAAATATTGGTCCCAGTGACTGCATGCTATGGGTGTAGCTTTAGATGCTACTGACATTACAACAAGAAAATTAAAAAAAACACTCACAGGGGGGATAATACGACAGGACCGGATGCAGTCACTGAAGCCAGACCAGCAATGATGGTCTGCGTATTCGCCTTTGGGCAACATGTACTGGTAGCCACCATAATTCGCCTTCTCATAGGCCACCCAACATCCATTCTCTACTTTTATTGAGTTGCAGCGGCTCAGGTGGCTGTGCATCTCCGTGCAGTCGTTGCTGCACTCGTAGTGACGGCCCTGGAAGTTTTTGTCTTCGTAGAAGATAATCTGGAAAATGCAAGAAATACTTTGTATTGAAATACCATAATAAATGCAAAATAAATAAAAACAATGATGGTGAAACATGTATTGTATCTCTCTGTATAAGAGTGTGTGTGTGTGGGGAGGGGGGGGGGATAACTAAAACTAAATACAAGTACAGGTGATGACAATTATTTCAAAATGAAAATGAAAATCAATGAATTCATTGTCGTTTCTTCCACCCCTCATATAGGCTCTGTTGAAGAATGTTAGATGTGGATAATAGTGCAGTCGCTGAGCATGCACATATAGCCTAATAGGCCAATAGCCTAGGTATGAACAAGCTCAGTAGGGGTGCGATGTTAGAGAATGTTTGTTTGTTTTGAAAGCTTTTCCGGTGACATACTGCCATAAGAACAAAATAAATGATTCAAGTAATTTTGATGCACACAATTAAACTTAGGGTAACAACCTCACTGAATATCCAAGCATATGAAGAGTTTGTGGTTTGGAGTAAGCTACCTTTGAAGAAGCAAGTTGACATTAAATCAGAAGCTGGTATCATCAATAAGGTTGTAGGTTAAAACACAAACCATGAATCACAATGACAACAGTTTGAATTTTCATCGGCAGTATTTCCACAGGACTGATAATTTAAAGTCTTTGAACACTGAACAGCTACATATCAGCTACATCATTGCAATAGGTCAGACTCTCAAATTTGCGTACTAACACTCTGATAGCCTATACCCTATTAGTCTCACAAAGCCAGCCTTAATCAATCTGTCTATTAGTAAATAAAGCACTGCGCTATCGCTGCACCGGAAATTACGTAGACATACTTTAATTACTAGCCAATTGATGTCAACAGTTTTACTTCCCAAAAGTCAGAGAGGCCCGTGTCGAGCTTACAGTGGTATACAGTATGCATCAGAAGTTCAGCTGAGTTCCCTATGTGATGCAATGCTAACGAACGGAAGAGGCTGAGACTATAATCAATAAACGTGGGCTTTTCGACCATTCCTCCTTTACACATTCATGTAAAGTATGATTGATACATAAATTGCAAATTATTTTATAGGCTATCACATTACATTATGCATTATATATTATATTATATTATATTATATTATAATCTGAACTTCTAGGGCTATAGGCTATACAGCTATACCATACTTATGTTATCTCTTGCTAAATGTTATTTAGTGCAGCTCAATATAAATGTGTTTTTTTTCTGGAAGCACTTTAAAACATTCAGTACCTACAAAGTAAACAAAGCTACAGAATGTTGTACCTACTTTCTATATTTCCGCTGTTATGCATATATAGATTTTTAATGGTCCCCTTACCTTGGCCATTGTGTTTGTGTTAAGTTCCGACCAGACATTGCAGTGTGGTACTGGACCACTTTATAGACCGTGCAGGGATCAGGGCTTTGCCAGTGGGACACAAAGGTTGGTTGTGTCAGCACAATGGCCTCTATAGACTACACAAGACTATGGAACTGGTGAGTGGCAGTTGCTGTTGTCTCTGTCAAAGCTACCCGTCAATGGAAAATACTGTACAACTGCACATTTTTGTAAAAGGCAATGATACCAGTTCCAACCATTGCCTTTACTGGCAGGAATAGCAGAAGTCTGTGTACAGTATGCAGACATTAGGCTACAAGGGAGCAGAGAGAACAGGTGTGTTATGTATATACAGTATGTACAGTATACTGTATACAGTATCATAGTATATACTCACTGTATGTATACTGTGTATACTGTAGGTCCTGAGTGTGTTTCTGATGTATGTAGACAAACAAGACAATGCTAAAACATGTCAACAGTTTATAAACCCACAGCGAACATAGCACAGAACGTAAATGACCTCTGGAGTGGTTTATATATGTTTTAATAATGAGATATGTGTTAGAAAGTAACGGCCTCATCAAAGTTGCACAGTGGGCACGGTGTCTTGAAAAACTGATGCTTTATTTCAGTGCGAGCTGCACTCGGGCAGCGATGAGGTTTACATGCCCGTCCTCATCCTCCTGAAGGAGCCCACCATGGGGCTGTGGCCTCCCCAGTCTCCGCAGGCCCTGTAGTCACCCGGGCGCAGGAAGTACTGGCGCCCCCTGTAGTTGGGGTGCTCGTAGAAGATCCAGTAGCCCTCCGTGACGTTGCAGGAGTGGATATCGCGGTAATGGAAGCGTTCGTGCACGTTGGGGCAGTCGTCCATGAACTCCATCATGTTTCCCGTCATGGAGGGTCTGTTGTAGATCCTCAGCTTGTAGCTACCTCTGTACTGTGTGGCGGAACGCACATTGCAACGTGAGTACAATCCAGATATAATGTTATTTGTCTTTTGAAACACAGAGGGCAATGCAGCTGTGACTTAGTCTAAGGCTGGTTACAGTGCTACAGAATAAGGCTGCATATCATTGAAATTAATAGTTTGGTGTCTTTTAGTTACATACTCATCAGTGGGTGAGCAGGGGCTCTGGTGGAGCATGACATAATTATATTATTCTCTTTGTAAACACTTTAATAGAATAAGAATAGGAAGTGGGGCATTGTATCACGTCTTTTTTAACGGGTTTCTGGGTCTCCTTGTGGACCTGGCAACCTGACTTTTATGCTCTGGCCCATCACATTATCTATACATGACATCAAAAGCCTGGTGATTGACACCCTGTTTTAACGTGTGGTTTGATGTGAAAGTCAGGGGCCAGGGGCAGGGATTACCAGTCACATCTGTCAGGGTGATTGACTTACAGGGGGGAACATCTGGCAGGAGCGGATGCAGTTGTTGAAGCCCATCCAGCTGTGGTAGTCGGGGTACTCGCCCTGCCCCATGATGTACTGGTAGCCCATGTAGTTGGGCTTCTCATAGGCCACCCAGTGGCCACCGGACACGCGTATTGAGTTGCAGCAGTTGAAGTGACTGAAAGTGTCCACGCAGTCGCCGCTGCACTCCCAGTGGCGGCCCTGGAAGTTGCGGCCTTCGTAGAAAATAATCTGCGGAACGAGGGCGGAGAGAAGCATGTGTTAATCTGACATAGGTTGTACATGGTGTAGATTGACGTTGATTGTCTGCTGTTCTAGTGAATGGACAGTAGGGGACACTGCTGTCCCTTGAACAAGCTGCACCTGGTTTTCTCACAATTGCGCAAGCTTTGCTTTGCCTTATACATTTAATTTTCCTGCCACATTAAAACAAAGGCAATCGAACAGGGATCTGCTTCGAATACTTGCATTTGAAGCAGATATACTGTATTCTTAGTCTATTTATGTCTCAGATAGAAGACTGAACCCTCTGTACGGGCAGTAGACCAACTTTTCCAGTGGATGGATCCACTTTGGTATGTATTGTATTTACATAGCACTTCAATGATGTAACCTATACATACATCTCCGCAGAGCAATGTCAATATCGACAAAATCATTATTAACTTTGAAAAATTAAAACATTGGGCCGAACCATCTCCTGTCAGCTTTCTCCGCTGCTGTATTTTCGTTATCTTTCACAATATTTCACCCGTCATCCTAGCTGTCTCATCCTGGCCATATTTCAGCAGCAACTTTGTGGCGTGAGAGGTCATACCTTTCCCATGGCTGGAGGGCTTGTGATGTATGTGCACGGTAGCCTTAGACGCACTTGTCGGACCATTTTATACTCTCTGTCGCGTCAGGAACAACTACTCTTTACGTTTTCAGACGAAATGCTATTTCCTTTGTGTGTCGGTTCATGGGCTACTTATCTCTTCACTGCTAGAGTTAACCTATAGAATTGCACCCCCCCCCCCCCCCTTCCCAATCCGTCCATTGATGTGTCCATTCTATGTCTGAATGACATAGACACTTATTCATCCATGACCTGGTAATGCAACCTTTTGACTTAACAGACAAAAGGGTGATAGGTATGTGGCCCCAACAACAAAGGTTTAAATGTCTACGCTAATTTTACCTGGAGTGTGCAACTGGGCTACTGAACTAGTGCCCTTTATTAAAGGTATATTCAGTTATTGCAAGCTAATTGTAAGATAATACACGTTTTGTCAAATTCATATATCTCCTCGCGTATAGCTATTTTACCGTTAGCTGTGCGTGTTGTAAAAATAATCTGATTCCTCTACACACCCATGGCTCTGTAAATAGTAACATAAACAAAGTGGTGAACATCGCATGCATCAACAAAGCCACATAGCATTACGCTTTGCTTCTCAATGCATTTCAACGTGTGAGGCGCCACCGCGGTGGACCGCGGAGGACCGCGGCGCGACACTTTTTTGATTCAAGCTCACAATTAGCAAGAATGACTGACCGACCAGTTAGAGGGTTGTGTAATTTTATAATACTGTAATACTGCCCTGTTGACTTGAAGTCAAACGTACTTCATTCAGTCTCTGTTTCACACGAGCCTGGTATGGGAGACTGTACTTGTGGTCGTGAACAGTATAGGTGCTCCTGATGGTGTCTGTGGTGCTCATGCCATAGATTGAATCAGAATCTCGCGTCCATCTAATCAACCATGATCTGTTGTCTCTTTTTGTTTCCATAGCCTGCAGTCGTACTGTGATTCTAGACTGCTCCGTGTATGCCAGTACAGACAGCACTGTGTGTGTGTTGTTTCATATGAAAGAGGGGTTGGGGGCATATGTGTTTGAGTCTGTGGATGAAGTGATAGTTGTTTGGACTCGAGTCTTTGGCTGGTAAGCGTAGCCCTGAGCTGAAGGGGAAAAGGCTAGAAAGAGTGCACCCCCCACCCCCCGACCGCCCCTCCCCTCCTCTGCCATGTGTTGTGCTCCTAAAGCCCAGCTGATGCCAGAAAGGTCAGCCTCATCCTTTAGCCTTTCATCAGGATAAAGAGCACGTGCCCCGGCACTCTACGTTTTGTGTGCGTTTTGCAGTTTCCACGCTGTAAAATGACACTTTTTTTATTTTTATTTTATTAAGTTGTATTTATTTTTTCCCAACAAACACAATAGCCATTATGTTCCTGCTCCAAAAAAGCTGCTAATGTGGCAGTATGTTTACACCCAAACCAGTGGCTCTGGTGCACTAGAGGAGCTGCACTGATAAGCTTTTACTCCTTTGAACAAACATTGCCTTGAAACTCTCTTAGGCTGTTGTTTGAAGCTGTGCTCTTTTTCTATGACATAAATAGATCATTGATATCCCTTCATCACTTTATGCAGTGTAATTGTAGTAGATCATCAGATGGAGATATTGTTTGGTTTTTATGAATTTCTGGAGCTGATAATTTTCAAAAGGATCATATGAAAAACAATATTTAGAATCTATTATTCTTGATATTATATAATTATGGCTGCTCAACATTGAAAACGGCTTTATTTATGCCCTTAACAGGCAGGTCTATTGTAGGCTCCAGACACTTGGTTAAGCTAGCATACACCCTGCTGCAGTCTCGCTAAGCAAGACATTAGGCGCGCTGGGGATCCTGTTTTGTAGTTCACACTGCGTTTTGCCTGTCCCCCGTGGAGGATGGAAGGAAATGAGGGGCCATCTTCTGCTCTGGTGGTCCGTACATGTAAAATATCAAAAATAAGTGAAGACCTGGTTACCAGCACCATGCTTGTTATCAACATTGTCATATATCTCAACTCCAACGCGGGCGGTAGGGGGGGGAAGGGGTATCAATTTCTAACCTTCACTCATTAGCCGAGACCTGGGCTCTCAACGCGACTGTGTGGCTTCCAGAGGGGAACCGCGTTTCACAGGCTCTCAAATTATCATCTTTAGCAGTGCTACAACATATCTCCTCCCCACCCTGAAGGGAAAGCAACATCACAGAACCCCCTCGCCTGCGCTCTTGGTTACCCCCCCCTCCCCCCATCCCCCCCGAAGGAGAAGAAAGCAACCCGCTGTGGAGCGCTTCACTCTTCATCTCACAACGATGGAAGACAAAGAAAGTAGAATGAAACTCTCTGTGTGTGCGTGTGCGCGCGCGCGTGTGTGTGTGTGTGTGTGTGTGTGTGTGGGGGGGGGGGGGGGGGGGGGGGGGGTGGGGGGGGGGGGGGGGGGGGGGGGGGGGGGGAGGGGGGTGTGTAGCTCTGCCGCTCCATTGTGTCCGAGGATCTCATTGTGCATTGTGTGGAAATCTCTCTTGGGGAGGGGGAATGACGACACTATTAGCCTGCAGTATGACAGTGTGCAGTTGGGGACCTCTGCGATTGATGTGCACCCCATGGAGAGGGTTGAAACTCTGACAGGCAGCAATGCAACACTAGTTAACTTGCAACATTTTTCATCAACCAGGCTTCCAAAAGAACAAACTATTTCCATACAGTGGACACCACATTAGAATAGTGTGCCGTTCACTCGCTAAAACACATTTCGGGTCAGAAGAGAGTTCCTATTTTAAATTCCAAACAAACCGTGGCTTTGACCCTGTGATACTGCATGTCTAGCCCAGAAAATGTTGTAGGGAGAGATAGGACAGCGGCTCTGCTGGCTACTGTCTCCGATGTGTCCTTTTTTTCTGAACAGTAATTACAAAAAACACATTACGGCGCCGAGGTGTGAACAAGGTGTCTTTTGTCAATTCTGCTCCCGACAAGCTGCTGAACTGTTGTCGAAAACATAGCGTGATCGGAATGCCGCGTGCCAAACAACTCCCAGGCCGGGACGAGAAGGAGCACCTCTCTTTTTCGCTGCTTGCAAGATCATCCTCTCCATTCTTCTCCTCATGAAAATCTCCAGGCGTCCTGCATCTCTAGTCGCTGCCAGCGCACAGCCTCTATCGGGATTGCCAGACGGAAGGAGCCACTCTGAGGCTGTGCCAGGGCCAGGATTTACCGCGATGTCTCTCATGTGCTCCATCAATTTCTTTTTTTTCTTTTTTTTTCTTTTTTTTTTGCCGGGGGATAATTAAAAGAGGAAATGGTGCTGGAAGAACAGAGGAGGAGGTGGTTTGAGCCGAGCAAATGGATGCAGCTGTCAATTATGTTGGATATTTTGTTTTCCCCACTCTTTCTGAGACTTTGTCTGGAGTTATTCCCTATCAGGATTTAGCTCAAACTTTTAGTTTTAGCGCTAAATCTTCTCCCCTACATGTAATTAAAAACATTTAGACTACTTCGAGCTTCCTTTTTTTTAAGGAGTGCCAAAAAAAAAAAACACAAAAAACTTATCTTCTAAACTGTACAAAAAATACCGTAATAGGCTAATTCTAACAATATATTTGGAAGGACTAACACGAGGAGCTCAGTTAGCGTGGGCTATTATTCTGCTTTGTTTTTCCTTCCTACTAAAACGTTTTTAAGCACTTGGCTGTGCTGTGTGACCTAACCTCTGCGGAGAGCAGGCATCTCCTGCCACTCCCGGCACATATACCGGTGGTGGGGTTGGGGGGGGGTACTGTAGCAGTGATGCGTAAGCGGCGCTCACGCCTTCCCTGTTTTGACACGGCTTGTCTCCCCGTGCCCCAAAGCTTTAACAGTTTAAAGAGCAACTTTTCACCCTGTGATCTAAGTGCCTCTCAAGCAAGTCATGTTGTTTACTGGCACATGACAGAAAAAGTTCAACCCCGCGCCCCTCCCTACCCGCATCTCTCTACCTACAAGGATATGCTGTAGCTCACGGAGCATACTAGTCGCGCCTTAACACTTGCCTTTCACTCGGCCATACATTTGTAACCAGACGTGATGCTGTTATTCACTTCCTCAAAATTGTCATCAAAGTAAATCTGTTCTGACAACAGTTAGTGACAAGTGCACCAGAGGAGAGGCGGCAAATCAGCTTTTATTCTCTCTCTCTCTCTCTCTCTCTCTCTCTCTCTCTCTCTCTCTCTCTCTCTCACCAAGTATCAATTATTGATTATGCCCACCCCTGTCAGACAGACACCTTGTAATAATGGAATACACCAATTTAAAAAATAAATAATAAACTGAGGTCGGCTCCATTGTTGTGGAGGCCTTATGAGCTTGATTGACTGACTGCACATTTTCCTCGTTGGCAGTCAGGCAGATCAAAGCAGGTCTGTTCTTATTGCCCAAGGCCACTTGCAATTTATTTAGAGGGGCTGTGCTGCTGTCCCAGCAGGTAACAATGCTGGGCAGAGACACTCTGGATAATCATGGCTTTGAGGTGCCTCTCAAATCCCACCTCTGCACACACACACACACACACACACACACACACACACACGTGGGCGCGCATATCATTTACAAGACACCCATCCTTATTATGCTAAATTAACCAGGTATAACGGTATACTAATGTTCTCATGCAGAATATTGAGACGGTCCAAGATGGTGACCCTACAGTAAGCTTATTTTAACAAGAGATACGGTTCTGATATACTGTCTACGTTCTCCAGACATAAAGCAACATCTGAGCTGTTACATGACACGCCTTACACGGTTGTACATGTTCTTCCAGGGTTTTCCATTGGATATGCTGCAAGCATTTATTATCCATACATGTCAGCGCAGTGTAAATACTGTAAGCATGCGTTTAAAGACTGTAACACCTGTGTCTCACAGGGAAAATTACAAATGTTTGTTTATCAAATGGATGCGTTGATTGTGGTAATTTCAGCGGAACAGTGCATGACATACAAAAAAGGTGATATTTAGTTCCCATCTGTGGGGATGAATCATTTTGAATATTATTTTACGTAAAATCCAAACGCTTTCTTTGTAGTCCATGTCACCTTGATGCATTCTTTTTTCATTTGGGTTATTTCAAAGCCAATTCCTGTGCACCACATTAATAATCCACGACAGAAAGCATATTAACATGATGCACTGTTTTTTTTTTTGTCCACATGTGCTGGGGTGTTTGTGAGCACAGTTAAAAACAGTAGAGGTCTTAGATCTCTTCCCTGCAGGAGTCAGTCAAAACATGGCTCTCCTTTACACACATAATTACATCCTTGTTACTAGAAACATTTTGACTCCCGAGTTGCATATCTGAATGTGAGTTCAGCGTGCCTTTAGCTTCACATAGTAGCCATAGAAGGTCTCCTCTAGTTCAGCCATGAATATACATGTATATTCAGGTGATCTGAGTAATGCCTGCTTCCATGCGGTAATATTCCTGGGATATTCTAGACAAAAATGAGGAGGAAATTCCTGCCTTGTGTTTTATCTTATTAACTTTTGTGTGTAATAGCAATGTCTTTGTGATGATTGGTTTGATTGATGTTAACTACAGTATAAAGTAGTTTGGATTGTGGATTGTGCGAATAAGACTCGTATTAGCCTAAGATTTTGAAATTGTGATTATACTTTGTTAAAATGGCATGCTTTATATTATGTTATTATATGTATTATTTTTCAGAAATCATAACATAGGTCATGAATATATGTCGACATGTACAGTAATTATGCCACTAAAATGCAGATGAAGGAAGAATATTTAATTGTAGACTTTATTCAAAACAAAGTGCAATACATAATTTGTATTCAGTCGAAATTATTTCCTTTAATATTATTTACATATTCAAATGCAGATATTGTATCTGTAATAATAATTAAATATAAATAATATTTCTTCATGAATTTTATCCTAGGGTATTATCAATAGTGTATTTCACCTCACAATATACAAGCATGATTCATTATTATTCTAGTTGTTATTTTAAAGTATCATACATGTATCTGAAACTATAGGCTATAAAGGATATTTCAGTAGAACTGGAGTAATGTCAATTCATTACATGCATTGTTTCTATTAAAGAATACCTTAAAACACTAGAGGGCACTAGAAGCCAACGCGTGGTCAGTTCTTAGATTTGCTGTCGAGCTATTTAAACGTCTGCCATATCTGTCCAGCTGTATGCTGTCTGTTTGCATGTGAATAGTAAGGTGCATATGCACATATTACTGTACATAAAACACACAGGTAGATATGGGCATGTGTTTATCTGGGCATGGTGCAGCAGATCTCAATGGCTGATATTCGAAGGCTCATCTTTGTACCTCAGCTTATCAGTGGCCAGACATGCTGTGTGCTTACCAACACGGTTTCTCCTCAAGCTAAAAGACTGCCTAGTAGGCGACACACACACACACACACACACACACCTCATTGTGGAAATGACAGTGTATTCAAATCCAGATGGTTTAGATAACTTGTGTTAATAGGCTGGAGGTGCAGATGGAAGCTTCGGTGCCCAATCTATGGTACAACAAGGTGGAGATTGCAGTTCTCTGATAGGGTCTACAGTACAACACTGTGGCGGCCAGACAGGGCCTTGATCAAAAACGTACGTCCCCAAGCCTGTATCTGCACACTGCATGCCATACCATGCACACTCACTTGGACAAGGGTTTCCAGATAAACCAGAGATGGAAGCTGATTGTAAACAATGGACGTCGACCTCATGAGACTTGGCTGAAACAGCTGTGAGTTGAGTTTACGCCATTCGTCTGCTGAAGCAGCCAGTGGTGGTTTCCATTCTTGCGAGAAACCGATGGTACGAGCGTGAAGCGTGTGGTATGGGAAACGTATTGAACATTCACACACAGCTGTTTAGCGCCGATAGACGCGTACGAGGCTTGACTCGATGTGAGCCAGGCATCAGAGGGAAGAAAATGTGACCGAGCCGCTGTCGTAACTGTAATGGTGCCGGAACGTGCCCCCGCCCCCGCAAGACCCATAGCGCCACTCACTCACGAGACTTTCAACCAAATTATAAAACAACAAAATGCCTAGGGAGTGTCTAATGCCAAATCCCATCATCAAGACGCACATTCTGCTCACTTTATATATTTATTTGTTTTTGTGTCTTTTAACTTTAGTTTTTATTCTTCCTCTCCTCGTGTCTCTACTCCCCCCCCCCCCCCCACCTCCACCCTCCACCCCCGTCACAGTTGTTTTCTAGTTTGTTTTGCAGCCGCGCTTCTCTGGCTTGTCGCCGAGCACTACAGCCACTTTCAAAGGCTCGGCTGTCACGCGCCGCCTTTGAGTCCCGTTTGAATTTTTAACGTACACGTTGTCAGGGTGCCGTCAGGAGTGATTGACAGTTCCGTCCCAGAGCAGCACCGGGCTTGACAGGCTGGTGCTTTTTGTCAGAGGCAGCCGCCGAGACGTAACAAAGGAAGGGAGCAGAGCAGGAAGGAACACACATAAATAAAACAAAACTGCTCCTACCCGTTTCTCAATAAAGACCAAATTAGATTAAACTTAAAGCAGAGTGAGGCAGACGGCTGTGGGCCATGGAAATAGACTTGATATCAAGCTTTGTTCCGCGCTATTGATGGCGCGCCGCTGTGTAGACCCCCTCTCAATGGGACACAAAAGGAAACCCATCAAGAGATACAGGAAGAGCTAGTGGTAGATGTTAATGTTCATTATTTGCTATTTTCAATGCAGGGGAATTCAAAATGCGTTCTTTGTCCTGCACTTACTACTACTACTTTGTCTTCTGGTTTTGAATACTAAAGAATGGATATGAGATCCTCTCTGGGAACCATCACCTTATCGTGGTAGAGAGGTTTGTGTGCACCTTATGAAGCTGAGGGCTGTGTTGTCTGGAACCAGATGCTCCTGGTAGGGTCTTCCATGCGGTCTAAGAATGGTTCAAAGAACACCCCATATAAAACCCAGAAAGAGGAAAAGATACTCTGCCCAGGGAAAGCCCGGGGCCCCCGTCTGGAGCCAGGCCCAGAGGGAGGACCCGTCAGCGCGCACCTGGTGGCCACGGAGCCCTGTCGGGCACAGCCCGAACAAGCAACACGACATCTATCCTATGGGCCCATGCCTCAAGGGAGGAACCGGAGCAGTCGTGTGCGCTGTCGCATGGGTGGCAGTGAAGGTCCGAGATCTCGAATAGAAAAGAAAACTTAGCTTACATTTTTTGATATAAAATAGAATAAATGCTATTGTTTTACACATTGTTGGCTGTCTCGCTGTACATGCGCCTCTTCATACGTCTGTCTAACAATATGGCGTTTCTAATAATAGATACATAGATTAAAATGAATAGTTTAGGTTTGGCAATGTTCCTGCTGTAAGTGAGATGTTAAATTTCAATTTTCTTTTCAAAATATTATTCATTTCAAAACAAAGAAGTTTTTTCTTTCTGCCAAATGAGTCGCAGTTTACAGTTTTATTTATGTTATTTATAGATCACAACATTTGCGTGCGAAGTGGCGTGATCCCCATCTGGTGCTGAGTTGAGTCAGTAGGCTGGGGAAGACTCTGGACAGACCTGGTAAGCCCAAACAAGTAGTGCGGGTGAACTGGGAACATTTGGAAGAAGCCCCGGTCTGAGAGATATTCACCTCACACCTCCGGAGGAGCTTCTCTTGCATTCCTGTGGATGTTGGGGACATTGGACCTGAGTTGGTCATGTTTAAAGATTCCATTGTTGAAGCTGCGGCGGAGAGCTGTGGTCTCAAGGTCTTAGGTGCCTCAAAGGGCGGTAACCCTCAAACCACGTGGTGGACACTGGTGGTCAGGGAAGCCGTTCGACTGAATAAGGTGGCCTTTCAAGATATGAACACTGGCCTGGGAACGCTTTGGGATCGCCTAGTCAGAGCTGGTTAATCTGGCTCGGGAAAGGGATGTTTGGGAAGGGAAGTCAAGTTTGGGGTTTGACAATTGATGTAATACACAAAAATATCTAATTGCATAACAGGACGGCCCTTATACTGATCAAGTGCATTTGCACACAGCATCACTTTTTCCACCTGTTAAGTCTAACTGTAAGATTTGAAGCCTCAGCGGACTTCATTGAAGTGTACATACATACTGCAGTGCCATGGAAAAAAAAGGGATGCATTTGAATTTAGAAAAATATTCTGTTGTTGGTCTAGAGAACTCTGCTAGTATATCTCTACAACCGTGTTTTACAATAAAGACTTAATTTTAAGGTCTCTTAGTGCTGCGACCTTTGGCTTTTCACAATGACTACATTCCCAAGACAGTTTCAATACGTTGTGCTACTCTTAGCAACACATACACCATTACCTGGAAGTAGCTTCCACTGGAGTGCATAGAGCATTAGCTTGTGTGTAATGCCACACATTATAGGACAAGTGAAAGGTTAGGTTTTTCACTTTTCTCTGGCATCTTAAAAGGAAACATGTCCCGGTCTGATAACTGCTTGACATTTGACAGTCTTTTCAGACCAAATGGATGAGTTGGATTTTTTAAAAATGTTTGGAGTAACAAGAAGAAAAACAACGTTGTCACTCCTCAAATCTTTCAAAAGCATTCTCTCGCCACAGCAATCTACATCAGATACCATGGCTGCCATGTGTGTATGTGTATTTTCCCTCTTTTGGCCTATACCCTCTCTGCTAAAGGTCCTCTATAAATTCTGAGGTGTGTTGGGCTGCACTAATTTCATTTAATTTCAAAGTAATTTACAGTAGCTAAATTCCTACTGACCCCGAGGTGTGACATTATTTGTAGATTGTAACCAATTGTCCTAGTATCGTGTCCCAGTATACTGCCATTCAGAGCCGGCCCAAGCCTTAAAGGGAGCCTAAACAGAATTTGATTTAGGGGCCTGTAACGAAGTACACTTTGTTACCAGTGATTATATGGTAATATTGTGTGTGGATAATGGCTCTTTTCAGACATCTTGATAATATAAGGTAAATTACATATAGGCAGCAATGTTTATTCATGTTATCTTTATTAGGTATTGCAAATAACATATGGTACATTTCTTGTGTTTTTAACATTATTTATTGAACATAGATATGTGGCATTCTGGACGGGTTCTGGTGGTCATTAGTGGCCCTGATAGAGAAATGTGATCATGTCTCAGATGTTATTTGGTCGATTGAAATGTGTTCTGTTTAAGTGTAAGAACATCTGTGCGGTAATAAGATTAATTGTGGGCTAGCACTTTCATTTGGCAAACAGTATTTAGTTGTTTTATATTAACATTTACATGTATTGTTCTGTCTGCTCCAGGGTGTTCGGCCAAAAGAGTCCCCAGTAGATGGGACACCAATATAAAGGTTCCGGGAGGGACCAAGTGGTCGGATAGGGGAGGGGGGTAAGTAGTTCTGGGGTTAAGGGATATTTATTGGAAATATGTTTGGTTGTGGACAGTATAGGTGTGTGTGTGTGTGTGTGTGTGTGTGTGTGTGTGTGTGTGTGTGTGTGTGTGTGTGTGTGTGTATAAATTTATTTTTTAAGAAATATAAATAGTCTGTTAATATAAAATATGTTTTGATGCAC
>JAODLL010000011.1:761842-772301 GCA_026546735.1 Forbesichthys agassizii
TAATGTGTGATTCTAGATCTCACCTTTATTGACCGAATTAATCTGTCAATTTGTTATGCCAACGCTGTGTGTGTGTGTGTGTGTGTGTGTGTGTGTGTGTGTGTGTGTGTGTGTGTGTGTGTGTGTGTATTAATGTATTGTTTAAGAAATAGCAATAGTCTGTTAATATACAATATGTGGTGATGCACCGGTAAACCCCTATTAATGGAACATCACAATCAGGGACTCAGTATAGAGGTTTCAGAAATGTTTGGGGAGGGGCTGGCTGTGTTGCTATCATGCTTCCATTGTTGTATCAAGGTTTACAGATGTAATAAATTCTTTCTATTTTTTGGTACATCTTGCCCTGGCCTTTATTTGTAACTGTATTCTCCAGCTGCTAAATGGTCATTCTAACAGGGTCCCCCAAAATTATACAAGTGGCATGTCTTCTCGATATAGTGTCCCTGAAATAAACCAGTAGACAATGCAACTGCTTTTCGATAACTGCAATCACAATCAACCTAATGCTAATTTGCTAGCATTAGCTGATCATACATACTGTACCATGTTAGCTAGGCTACAGTAAAATACTCTAATTAGTCTTGAACCATACTTTCACCTGACTAGTTCTCACTTTTTACTTTAGCCTCAAAGTCCGTTTGCTGTAAGATGAGTGATAGGCTACCAGCTCTGACAGAGGCAGCAGAAATGTATCTATGCAGTATTAATAGATAGCCAGGCAATACACATTAGTCTACTACTGCATTTTGTAATGTTCACCAACCATTGACAATCCAGCTATCTTTAAACGTATTCTTTTAGGGTTGCGGCTATTAACTTTTGGAAAGGGGCCCCAAGCAGTTTAGTTTATGCGTCAGGCTGGCATTAAACTAGGCAATAATCCAAAAGCCTGATTATTTCCTTTTTGAAAAGGGTGTCACATTTGTGGGATGAGCGGGGTTGCAGGCAGAGCGGAGAATGTACGCCCATGAAACATTTGTCAAGTCTGAGAATGCCAATATAGCTTTTCTTTGCAGTTGATTCTTGGTGGATGGAATGATTAAAGTCTGAAGAAACAAGAAACTGGAATTTTGACAATAGATTCAATTAAACATGAGCGTCGGTAGCATGTGGAAGAACCACACAGCCAGCATGGCACCCCCAATTGTGGGAAAACAGGGAGAAAAAACAAGGGCAAGTGATTAATACATCACATATTAGTGCAATACTCATTAGTGCTTTACTCAACTTTTCTGGCGTTGAAAACCCCTTGCACAGACAAACGTTGCATTCCTACAAGTCTCAGGGTTTCTGCAGTGTTTACCAATGTCGCTATGGCACAGACCCATTCCTGTAAACAAAGTGTATTGCCTAATAAATAATTTATAGGAGGTTATAATAAATGGCTTTAGACCATGGTAGATGTAAACCACCTATATATGTTTACATTTGTATTGCATAAATAACCATATGAATTGCATGAATAATTTGTGCTAGATTTTGATATTTTTATCGCCTATTTATAGCTAATAAATTGTGTTTATATTAAATTGTATGTCAGACATACATAAAAGGCTGACATTTCTATTTTTATATTCTTAAATGTTTTAGCATGTTTTGTTTCATAGTTATGGCAAATGATGTGTAACTGGCGTCATTACTTTTACGTTTACGGCATTTGACGCTTTTTATCCAAGCAACTAACATGTAGTACATTTGTCAATAGTTGGACAGGTCATCCAACAGCAAGCAAGCATGCAGGATCCTGTGGCTATGAGGTAGTTTGAAGCACTGGCTTAATATGCTTTGTTGAGGTTGAGAGGCATTGGCTACAGTACGTTTTCAATCACACAATATTCTGGTTTTTGACAATGACAATGACAAAATTCCTACTAAGCTGTTTACTTGTCTACTTAAAATGAATATTCTGTTAACATTTTTAAGTTTACATGCAGCTGAGTTATACTGTATATCCTAAAGATACAGTATGCCCTTTAAATAACATACTCGCCCTACAGAGGAATTTCCATAATTGTCAAACTGCATTAATGTTTTTTTATATATCTAATAAGCATTCTTACAAGTCTCCACCAGGTTTGTGGAGCCAGCACCAATGCAGTTATTGCACCGCTTTAAACCCATACCTGCAAGCAACATTTATTATTTCGTAATTGTTATTTTTAGGGTGTGATGCATTCAATAATTGTACCTTGCTAGACAGATTTAAATGGATAAATTACCATCATTTAGTACTATTACGCTCAGAAAAATAATAAAACAACAAATAGAAATGTATTTGTACAAACCACATCCCATGAGTAGTTTTAAAGTTTTTGTCCAGAGCTACACGTTGCCAAGGAATACAGTACAATATATCAAAAGTGTGGCTTGAAGGGGAATGTCTTTGGTAGAAGATCTCAGTCTACAGGATTCAAGCAAGCACAAATAAGCAGCAGAGCTGAGTAAGTTTTACCCAGTTGCAAAATTTGCAAAAATATTCTCGGACAATGTCAAACAGCTTTTCTTTGCTGTTGACTCTTGTTTGGGGGGTTGTATGATTTAAGTCTGAGGAAACGAGACATATTGGCATTTTAACAATGATTTAATTTAACAAACATGAGCGTCAGTAGGGTGTGGAAGAACCATACACAGCCACAACAGCCTGGCACCTCCTCCTCATGCTGGTCACCATGGTCACACTGCTGTGGGGTGGCATCCTATTCTTCAACCAGCAACCAATGTGGTTGTGTCGGTCACTCTGGCACGAACAGCTGATCCCACAAGTGTTCACAAATGTCCTTACTGTACTTAAAATTTTGATTTTCAGATGAATAGGATTAATAAAGATAATTTATTTGATGAGAATATAACCCACTTAAACCCCCAACTAATTTAGAACAAAAATGTTTTTTTATGATCTTAATCAGGTTCTTATACCAACACACCAGTATATTAAACACAACATTAAGACAATTCAAATGTATAAACGTGAAACTCTTTCGCCCTAGCGAGCCACTGGGCAGGGGTTTGGAGCTGGACTGTCCCCCTCATTGCCACATTCAGCCTATAGCCTGGCATGAGGGCAATATGGTGCCAATCGGTCCCGGTGATGCACAACAAGATGCCGCTTGCCGAGCAACTTGACTCGGTACACCGCATCAGACATGTTTGCCAGCACCTGGCATGGCCCCACCCACTAGTTGCTGAGCTTTGGAGACACGCCCTTCTTCCTGGCAGGAGAATAGACCCACACTTGGTCCCCGGCTGTAAAGTCATCTCCCCGACAGCGTGAGTCATATGCACGCTTCTGACGACTCCCGCTTCTGTCTGCGACCGTCCTGCTAACTCATGGATCTCTTGGAGGTGATGGTGCAGCTGCTGTAGGTATTCCATCCCAGGCTCCCCCTTCACCTCCGGCTCAGGTGGAGGGCCAAACACCAAATCCACAGGAGTGTGCAACTCCCGCCCAAACATTAAGGCAGCTGGTGTGCATCTGATGGACTCCTGCACCGCAGTCCTGTAAGCTCACAGGACCAAGGGTAGATGTAGATCCCAGTCCCACTGATTTTGGTCAACAAGGATTGCAAGCTGTGTGTCCAAGGTTCGATTAAAATGCTCCACCAAACCGTCACTCTGTGGGTGTAAGGGCGTGGTGCGTGTTTTCTTCACCCCCAGTAGCCTGCAGATTTCACCAAACACCTGTGCCTTAAAATTTCGACCCTGGTCACCGTGCAGCTCTTCCGGTGCACCAAAACGACAAAACATCTCCACCAGTTTATCAGCTGTTGTAACTGCTGCCTGGTCAGGCACCTCATATGCCTCAGGTCTTTAGCAAAATAATCCATGGCCACAAGGATATAACGATTGCCAGCTTCAATGACTGGGAAGGGCCCAGACACATCCACTCCCACACGCTCCATGGGAGCCCCCACCTGCTATTGTTGCAGGGGAGCCTGAAAGCAATGGGTGGGATATTTTTTGGCAGTACATGCATCACAACAGTGGACATGGAGTTCCACATCCTGTCTGCACCCTGCCCAGTGGAAACGAGCCCTGAGTCGGTGGAGTGTTTTAGCCACCCGGAAGTGGCCTGCTCCTGCAGAACCATGCACCAGTTGGAGGACTTGAGGACGGATGGTCCTTGGCATCAACAGCTGTAGCAGGTCTTTTCCTGCTGACACCGCACCCCAGTCCGGTCTTTGACCAGCCAACCAACATTCCTTAACCCGGCTCAGCACTGGGTCCTGATCCTGCCCCTGTTGTAACAACTGGGGGTCAATGTCAGGCAGTCGATCCGGTCACCTCTTGGACCTGCAGTGCGGTCACCTCAGAGACAATCTGGCCACGCTCCTCCTGACGAAGACAATGGCTGCACTCCACCTTCTCACAGGGGCGTCTGGAAAAGGCATCTGCATTACTGTGGAGTCTGCCAGCTCTGTGCCTGAACTCATAATCTTAGAGGGCCTCAATCCAACTTGCCAGTTGACCCTCTGTTCCTTTAAAGTTCAGGAGCGAGTGAAACGGAAATATAATGATATGGGGATAAAGGTATAGTCAGCTATAAGCAAATTGTAAGCTAATACACTAAATATTTCCTTGATTTTCACTATCTTAACCATTCTCTGTGCGTTCTACACAGCCCAGGCTCCTTAAATAGGAACATAAACAAAGTGGCGAACACAACTCACAACAATAGCAATGCCGCTTGGCTTCGCATTGCTTTCAATGTGGGGACGGAGATTCTGTGAGAGTTGGTCATGTATTTAGCTCCAAGTTAGCAAGCGTTCTAGAGAATGACTCACCCTGCCTTTAAGACCTCCTCATGTGGGTGAGTTTTAGCACCTAACCTATTTGTTGCCCCTTCTGCATTCTCTGCTGCTCACGCTCATGTCAGCTGGACTGTGCTGGGGCATTCTGATTGGTTCTCTGTGGAACATTGTTCCTGTGTATCTCTATAGCTTCAGAATGTGTCCTACTGTACATTATCAACTGTGTGTTATCTGCGAAGGAAATGTGAAGTGCTAGAGGGAAGCAACAAAGATGCCAGCGTCTTTGGTTACATAATTCATGTCAGCCATATTCAAATATAATTTAACACATTGTCATTCATCTAACAGCATGTGCGTGCGTGTGTGTGTGTGTGCGCGTGTGTGTGCGCGTGCGTGTGCATGTGCGTGCATAACTCTATAAAGTAATACATTAATAACGCCATACCATGGGAGCATGTGAATGAGCATGTTTAGTCATTCTGTTTGACAATAAAAGGCAATGGTCTATTCCGCAGGGTGGGAATCACATTTCACAGTTTTCACAGATATTGTTTCTTCCTCCAAATGTGGTGTCTTCCACTGGCAGGGAAATGTCTCAAACGGCACTCTGCACAGTGTAACTTTAAATTGGATGTAAACCAGGGGAACATGCAGCAAAAACACCCTGTGGTTGGAGTGTCCCTGGTTAAATACGTAATTGTTTGTTGATGCAAACACTCGTGACCCCTGATGAAATTGTATAAAGCATCCAGAAACCCGGGTAAATAAAAGGTAGCACAGTATGCTTGTTTACTCTGTGTTGCTGCTGCCTTGCAATTGTGTTTTATAAAAGTTATAAGCAAGACAGCAGCAGTAATTCAAGGGCTTTGAAACAAACTTTAAATGATAAACTTTTTTATTGTTAACACTATTAATAACTAATATTTGATCACAGAGAATTGTTAATATAATAATATAATTCAACGACAATGATACAGCACAATTTATACAAATAGTATTTATATCAGGAATTAAATAAAAGTTTTTATTAATTCATTGAACTGGTGCAGTATGTTATCTTAAAATATATTAAAACAATTGACCTGTACCGTGATTCAGTCAGCTTGATTCTTCATTCACATGAACATATTCCTGATGAAAAGGCAACTAATACAATTTGTGAAGTAACTCGTAAAGCGTAGATGCACACTACTTGTCAGAAAATACAAATATACTGTACATAATAGGGAAGGGCAGACAGATGTCTCTCCTTACCGCAATAACATCTAGTAATGGTTCATAATGTAAGACTGTTTCTGACTCACAATTTCAAAAGACAACCTTTCTCGGAGGTACAATAGCATAGTATGGGGCTGCTTAGGTGTTTGAGTGAAGGCTGCTGTCCTCTCCAAAGCAGTTTAAGTTCTAACATTTTTTACTTACAGCACAATGGATTATCAGAGATGTAATGTTTGCTTTGATTTGTTGGTTGTGTCAAAAAACACTTGGCAGGTGATTGAATGAATGGACGGTTCATCCTACCACTGTCCTGTTAACCTCACACCCAAACTACGCCCCTGTAGCTGTCAGCTCGACGCTGATTGGTCAGAGCCGCTGGTGGTTTGGTCTGAAGAGCAACCATTTGAAGTCTGTCCAGACTGGCCATACTCGTGGTGAAGTCAAACTGGAGCGAGAGAGATCAGGATGGTATGCTTAAGAACCAGCTGGGTCAAGAACGTAATAAATATATACTGTTATATAATATGCATATCATTTTACTGTAGCGGACATGCATACAGGTGGTTTGACTGCAGCTGCACTATACTATTCCAGGTCAACACACTGTGTACAGGTTGTTGCTATAGCTGCCCTAGTGTGACTACAGTAAGCCTTTCAAGATGTGTCAATACAAAGAGCTTTCCATACGCAGATGCTTGAAAATATGACGTGACTGAATTGTAGTTGGAAAAAAGACTTGAGAGACACAGTCCTCAGAAAGTCCCTCATGCGTCTGAAGTCAGCCAGCCAGTTGTCCTGTGTTTGCCAGATATCACTTGAAATACATGTACGAGAAAGACAGGTGGTGGTAGATTACCAGCTACAACAATGGTTTCTGATTGAACAAGCCATCAAGTCTCTAAGTGGAACTCCCCAATGTACTGCATACTGTTTGATTTTTAATTCATTTATTTTCTTTAGAACATAAACTTACATTCATTAAGTTTTTAGTAGACTCCAGGCACTGTTCATGTTTGGTAGAGATCGGTTGTTAAATAATATGTGTATATGTGTGTGTGGGGTCATATCAATAACTTGCAATTTCAACAATATTGATAGCGTGACAAAAGTGAACAAGCAATGTGATGGCAAATTGTGCTGCCTATATGTAAGAACGCTATAAGCAACCGATTACTTTTGACAGTTTTCATCAAACTACACCAACATAGTATGCTTACTTTGATTTGAAAGCAGAGTGTCTATCTAACTATGGCCACTGGAGGGCAGACAATGCAATTAGGGGTCCTCACAGCACTGCACATACATGGGGACTCGAGGGTGTCATGTGCATGAACGTGCATGTGTGTTTTATCCAATCACATGCTTTCAATTGGTTTACAATGCTGTACAGCTCCAGTAAAATGTATTTTTTTAAAGAGGGATTTTACCAGAAGCAAAATGCTGTTTATGCTCAGGGATATGCATGTTCACACTATAGGTGCTGGCCTACAGAACATTCGTTTTTGAATAATGCTTATCAAATAGGGTGTTATGGTATAACATTGCATGCTGTTCCTTTAACACAACTGTTGTGTACTAGTATTGCTACAGTATTGAAAAATTACTATTTTCTATTTGCGACATGCTGCTACTTTTCCACCTAAATGTCATAATTTTTTTTTATAAAGGCATTTTATTATTTCTGCCAAGGTAGTATTATGCATGAATAAACTACATTTTTAAATAGCCTGTCCACAATTAGAGAATGTAAAACACTTGTAAAATTGCATGTTGTGGTGCTACAGCTTACATACTTCCTTTACAACGGCAATTATTGCCATGCCCACTAAAGGAACAATTACAATAATGGTAATTCTTATTTGCTATATTATTTCAATTGGCCACCCACACGCTTACCTGCACATGTCAGCCCAGCATTGCACAAGTCCTGAAATGATGTAAACGTAAGGATGGCGAGCACTTGATTTTTTCCCTCGTTTCGTTTATATTTTTTAAAATGTATGTTCCTTTTGAACGGGGCCAATCTGACCCTTGTCTTGCACCAGGTGTGCATTTTTTGATCCCGGTCTCCTTCAACCTTCCCCATATTTACACCCCTGCCGCCCGCAATGAATGATTCACTCGTAGTGTTTCCCGTCCTCCGTCGGAAAAGCTTTGCAGCTGTACGCCACAGCCAGGCCTCCGGTTCTCTTGATCTCATTGTGTTGTGTAACGGCTGGGAAGAAGAAAAAAAAAAGAGAAAGAAAACCCAAATCCTTGCTATCTCGCCCTTGTTTCTTTTGTTTTTCACACTCCTGCTCTTGCTCTCTCTCTGAGTTACATTCAGTATTGACTGTTTATGCTTTTTAATGTTGCTGAGAGGGCCCGGGGCTTGCGGATTGGGGGGGAGGGGAGGGGGGAGAGAGAGAGTTCTTCTTGACACGCTTACGCCCCCATAGTGAACTCTAGCTCCCAGCGCTCTCACAAGTACACAGACCTCCTTCTTTTGCACCTCTCTCCCCTTCCTCTTTGGCTCCCTCTTTCTTTCTCCTACTGGGAGCTCCTGTGAACATCGGCACCTCGTGTTCCTCCACTCCAAAGATCACCTTATGGGAGATTAAGACGCTCAAATGCTCAAGCAAAAATATTTACACAATAACACCCCCTTCCCTCCATGTTCACATCAAAGCGCAGCCAGCGAAGTCGAGCGGAGGAATCTAGGGGCGAGGGGAAGATGTTAGGGGGCGCCAGAGAGTGTAACAGTCGCCTGTGAGATGAGGGGCCTCAGTCAGGCCTTCCAGTGATCTCTCCATCAGGGTCCTTCTTTTCATTCACCTTTTACATCCCTGATTGACTCGCACTTTTCCTTCACTTAACCACAGGATGATATTCCGGTCTTGTGGGTTTCAGTGATGCGAAATAGGTACAGAAGTATCTCTAACATTTTCACACTGATTCATCTGCTAGGGTGAACAGTTAGGTCAACATCAGCTTGTGTGGGTGTTCTCACTGGAACAGTGTATGCGCAATTGGACAATAACACTATGCTGAAGTCATAGTAGGGGCAGCAATACCGCATGTTGACTGCTGCAGACCGGCACAGGCACTCAGAGACTTAAGCATCTTCACCATAACGTACATTGACGCCTGTCTCAAGACGGTGTACCGTGCAGTAGTGTCTTAAAGAGCACTTCATGGTCAGAAATGTTCTCTTGTTCAAGAGGCATTGTGTAATGGAGGCGGTTAGAAGGCAGTTTCGAGTGTGTTTAATGAACGCTAGTACACAGCCAGATCCATCAGCGCCACTGCTTTGACGGTGACAAGAGCAGCCTGTAATGTCGATGTTCGGATGTTATAATACAAATTAAACATGCACATCTGTCCCATTGCGCCCACGAGGGAATATACCGTACACTGCAGTTCACAAAACAATGAAATACATCTCTGTGCCAGCAGAAGACCAAATAGATTTTAAAAAAAAACACACCTGAATGGAATTCTAATGCGGAGGCATGTTTTCTGTATTTTAATCATTGCCTGCAGTAGGAGGGCAGAAGAGGATGCCTTTACTGTCAGACAAAGAGGGAATGGATAGACAGACCTGTGTTGGCTAGTGGATCGGTGGGGGCTGGCGAAGCCCTGTTTCATGCCCCTCCCATTTCCAACTAAAGGAAGACATCATTAAGTGTAAATGACATCAGGCGGTTGATTCTGTTACCCCCCCCTCCCCTCCCCCCCACACACACACACACACACGGGCTTTAGCCCCACCTGTCTTCCCTCTTCCCCAATCCCTGGCCTTCCCGTACCGCCTTGCTGCTGGCCACAGGCCTTTAGAAGCCTGGACTCGGGCTGCAACTCAAAGAGATGGCCGCTCGTGCATTATTGATTGGACACTCAATAGAAGGTCATGGGGGCCCTCTCCTGCTGTGGGGGCCAGTCCTGAGTAAGCAGCTCTACCGCTTGCTCAAGCCCCAGCATGTGTGTGTACGCACACGCTCACGCACGCGCACACACGCACACACACACACACACACACACACACACACACACACACAGACAAACACCACTGTCCCTGCAACAGCCATCTGGGAAATGAGGAGTGCTTGCAAACAAGCTAATCATTATTTCTCTCTCTCTGTGTCTCACTTTTCGTTGTCTCTTACACACACACACACACACACACATACACACACACACACACACACACACATATATATATATATCCTGACTAGCTGTCAGCTGACAAATGTCAGAGTGGCTTGTATGGGGTTTTTAAGAAAATTATTTATTAATTGAACTGGTTAATTAGGTCCCTGAGGCCTGCACGCTAATTGAGAGCCACAAAGCTGGCTAAGCACGAAAGGCAAAACAAAAGGAATGGCTCAAACACACAAGCGCTTGAGAGCTGCACGCACACACACACACACACACACACACACAATTTAGTGAAAAATAAATACAAAACTGTTTACATTTTTTTTTCTTTTTTTTGGGGGGGGGGGGGGGGG
>JAODLL010000011.1:818275-830775 GCA_026546735.1 Forbesichthys agassizii
CCCCCCCCCCCCCCCCCCCCCCCGCCTGTAGTTGCCATAGAACTACAGTATAGGTAAGCTCGCACCGTTATCTACCCCTCACCCTACATAAACTGTGGTCAATGGTTGTGGTCGCCACCATGTAGCTTTGAGTAAAAGAAACGCTGCCTTAAAAACAGACCCGCTTATTTCACTCTCCGTTCCCTCTAACTACACGATCCATCAATGTCAAAGAAGCCTAAACATGCCCCCTCAGGAACGGCATTTTCAATCAAAACTGTAATTAAAGAGAGGCTTGGCCTTGTCCTCGAGACTCTGCCTCTCAGCCCGGCATGGTGAGCGGGAGGTTATTCTTTTTGGTGGAACATTTTGAGACACTTCCAACCTACCCAGTAGTCCATTTGGATCAAACGTGGATCACGTGGATCAAAAAGGCAGCTGCTTTTGCGTTCGTTTATTGGTTTGTTTGTCACCTGCGCTTTCCACACAATACAGAGCTATCCTCAAGGGGACAATAAAGCACCTAAGCACAAACTGATAAACAGAGAGACACACATGCGTGCACTGATGTCCAGAGCAGCGCTTGACCCTAAATGGCTGCGTGTTTCAACCAGTGTCCCTGAAAAAGTGCTGCTACGTTGATCTGTCTGGGCGCTCAAACCATTCCAGCTAAGCCTGACATGCAGCAAGGGGTAAACATTCTTCTGGGGCCTCATTAGAAAATGATAAATACAATTAATATTTGAGCATGCTTGCTGGAGCCCACACTAGGATTGGCCTTTTGAACAGCCAGACAGAGTGAACGCTCCCTTAAGGGGCAAGTTGTAAGTGTGTGCGTGTGTGTGCCACATACGTGTAAAAGCTGCACAGCTAGCACATCCTATACTCTGTGTGTGTGTGTGTGTGGAAGAGACAGTTTAGTGTGTTCTCCCAGGGCTCAACTCACCTTGACATGGATGCGTTGACAGTGAGCGCAGTCGGATAGGGGTGTCTGAAGCCCCCTGTTGTGATTGGATAAACAGGTTGACCTTGCCTGGAAAGGATGAAGAAAAGAAACGAGGGGGAGAAGGTAAAGAAACTGGGTTGATGGAGGACAGAAAGGTAGAGTCCTCTCTCTCTCTCCCTCTCTCTCTCGTCTCTCTTTTCCCCACTGACGGCCCCTTTATTCTCATTTGATCAGGACAAAAATCTAGGGGATTGCAAAGCGTGGATCAAAGGGGAGGGAAAACTCTGAACAATTTGAATGCCACAAATCTTGATAGGAATGGCTAATTAAATTTCATAACCCTTCGCTCCGTGTCGACGGAGCTGGGGCCCCTTCCTCCCCAAGCAGGGGCTAGGTGTTTTGTTGTGATAATTAAAGACGAAGCGCGGGTCTCTTTAATGGAGCCATCACGCTAATTGAGGTCTACACATCCAAAGACAAACAATAATGAATGTAAATTTATACCAAAATAAAGTGCAGCAAATCAAAGGGCGCGGCGGCTGCGCTCGGGGCCTCTCCCGGTATTTAGGTCGCGGTGAGAAAACATTAAATTAACAGAGCTTAATTTGTAGCCTTTTGTCATATTAACAAGTGTTGACAAGAGTTACCAGGGGAGAGCCCCCGTGTGGAATTGTGGGTAAAATACAGGCAATCACGGTTCATTACTCTAATTGGACCGTACAGAGACATGCAAAATAGCATTCGTCACGAAGACGCAAGTTGGGGTTTGTGGGGGTCTGTGGAGGTTATAACGGGTTCTGTGGCCACTGGTACTGAACATGCACCCATGGTCACACCGTGGTGGCACAGGGACTGATTTGGTACGCAAGAGAGAGAGAGAGAGAGAAAGTATATAACGGTGGCTTAAACAATGGAACCAACATGCTACAGTATATGCCATTTTGTTTTAAACATGTTGAGCTAGACAAAACAACATCTATTCATAGAGTAGCAAAATGTAGAGGAAAGGGTTGGGGTCGTAAACTATTAGCATCCTCTTTTAATAGCATGACACAGTGATAGCAACTACTAGTCTCACTGTGACAACGTGTAACAGCGAGTAGTAAAAGAGGAGTCGCTTACTGTGGTACCAACCATCCTAGCGGATGGGGGATCTGACCGACAGTTCCGGGCGACAGAGGGTAGTAAGGAGATATATCTGGAGGATGTGGAGGCCTGGGAATTCCTACAGACAGACGGACGGACGGACACACAGAGAGAGGTCAGAGCTGGGAAGGGGACACACGTGAGACAAACAGACCAAACCTCCGCCAGAGGTTAGGGTCACTCGCTGCAGAGGTTCCCGGCAGAGCGCAGCTCCAGACTGGATGCGCAGGAGGAAGAGGGCTTGTGTGCCCTCCCGCGTACACAACGCTAAACCACAGTGATCAAAAGGACTTTGAGGCATCATGACAGGAAGTGGGGGAGAAAATAAATAAATAACAGCAACACCCTTACTGGCACGTTGTCTATTAAACCAGAAGATTAACTATGGGAAATAATTTAAGTCTTTGACGTGAGCAAAACACAGTAATATAATTAGAGCCGTCGTGTTGATCAGAGAGCTGCAGATATACAGGTTGGGACTGCCTGTAGATTTACACTTACGCTTATTGACTCTTTATTTTGCTTGACATAAGTCGTGAATAAATAGTTATTTGAGATGCATGCGCTCATGAATATCAGCCACAGATCAAACAGCGGATTTGTCGTTGTGACAGCCACAAACATTTAAACCGCAATCTTATTCAAGCTAAAATAAAACTGCATACGAGTCGAATTAGTAAAGCGCTGTTTGATGTATAGCCTACATTTAACGGCATATGCAATACTTATCATGTCCTTAGTCTCTTGTGACGTTTTCCAAAAGGTATCCTGATGGTCTAAGTCGTCCTCACTGTTAACTAAAATAGAGCAAATGCTTTGTTTTCACCCTCCGCTGGCAAACAGTGACAGAGATGTCCAACTTAAGGACAGCTCCGGAGGAGGTCATCACTAAAACAATCACGGCATCCCAGCAGCTTTGCTTTCACTTTCCATGGCAGCTGACAGGCATAGAGAGGGCATCAACACGTCAACCCAGATGCACGCCCC
Organism: Forbesichthys agassizii; assembly: GCA_026546735.1. NCBI lineage: Eukaryota > Metazoa > Chordata > Actinopteri > Percopsiformes > Amblyopsidae > Forbesichthys > Forbesichthys agassizii. The sequence goes on from JAODLL010000011.1 coordinate 821,334, forward strand.
AGAAAGGTCTCGTACACAGCTTGTTTTAAAAATAACCCGTCTATGACAGACTTGAAACGGGGCAAAACTTGATGAGCGTTAATGCGCGGCAGGGGAAAAACGTCCCGCGCGTTCGTTTTGCAGGCTGCCTGTCAGCGAAGGCGGTTGTTTACAAAATTGGCAAAGCTGACCGGTTCGTCAGTGTCGATCCCGCTCTCACAAAGTAGCATTTGTCTGGTGTGAGGAGCGTCAGGTTTGCATAGGCACAAGTCATTTCTGTCGATGGTGCTTGTGGTTTCTGTCTCCGTGTAAATACCATTACTGAAATAGTTGATAAATCATTTGACTTACTGTGACAAGTTTTGTTAAAGGCAAAGCCTCCCCAATATTATCCCACTGCCACACAGGGCTGAACTCCTAATACAGCTCATTAATTAATTAAACACTGAGCTCAATTAAGCCGCACCATTAAGCACTACATTAAACAGCAGATGGCTCGTTATGCCCCCTTTGTGAAGACCACCATAATAAGGGACCTAAAAACACATACTAAAGACTGGTGAAAAGCATAGAATTATCCAGCATTCTGATGAATGCATTAACCAGAAAGGTTGCACTGAATGACAGTGGAAATAACTCAATGTTTGGTTAAAAAAAATTATGGAAATTATGATTTACATTTTCTAAAATGAATGATTGTATGGAGTCGTGGGGAGGATTGTAGTCCCAATTGTGTGGTGTTTTACAGGCCAAGTCAGGCTCTGAAGATCCAGGAGGACTAAAAGACTTAGCGACAGTAGCTACATATTCCAAGCTGTTGACATTTTGAATGGATAACCTTCCATTACGTCCAATGAGGATTTTTGTATGCTTCGACGGCAGTTCAGAGTGGAGCCTTTATAATTGTAATGTTTTCGAAGACATCAAATCACAGTTATTTTGATTGGTGGGTAGCTAGGGGCTGGTTATACACCAAATTCCACATTTTACATAACCTCGGTGAACTGAGGTTCATCCATTTTTGTGATGCACATTTTGTTTTTTGGAATGAAATTAATTACGCAGCAATAATCAGTAAAATACTGCACCATAACATTTCATTACCAGAGTTAATTGAATTTCTCAAGGGAAAGCTGGTTGTCGATACCAATTTAAGTAGCTTTTAGCAGATACCCTAAACATCTTTTAGGACTTCTCAGCATAAATGCTAATAAATTAATAAGCTAATGATTCATTAGCTGAAGCGAGTGGGTTTTCCTACCTGTTTTAGGGTCCACGTCTGTCTGTAGGTGGGGAGGGGGGTTCCCCGGTGTGAAGTGCTCATTACTGTAGGTTATCAGAGGCGTAAGTGGGTGCACATGGTGTGGGTGCTGTACCACTGGAACCTTATTAGACTGTGAGAGAGAGAGAGAAAGAGAGAGAGAGAGAGAGAGAAAGAGAGAGAGAGAGAGAGAGAGAGAGAGAGAGAGAGAGAGAGAAGACTGGGTGTTAATAGATGGGACAAGGGGTGAGAGATCGCAGGCTCCTGCCACAGAATGACAAGCTCTGGAAGCACAGGGGTATCATATTGTGGATGGTGGCGGGCGCCAAACCGCCGGGCCACAGTGGAAATCATGTGGTTTGTAATTAAGAACGCTTCTGCGGTGTGACAGTAATGCAATCTAAGAGGCTTGTCCGGGGAAAGGGGGTGGGGGGAGGTTGTCGTGTGCGGTTGTTCTTGTTGACGGGGGTCAGTGCACTGCGGCGTGCGCGTGTGATCGATCATCCGCACGCCGTCAAATCAAGCGAGCGCATGTAAAGTCATTAGCAGCAGCAGCAGCCAGGCACTTTGCTTGGGCCTTCCCCCGGTGCAGGGCCCCCTGCCTCCCTTCACCCCCGGCCTGCTTTATCTATCCCCCCCCCCCACAGGGCCTGCTTTATGGAGTGCAGGGTGTATTGGAATAACAGGGTTAGGAGGTGGGGTTGAAAATCCATTTCTGCATTTTTGCCAAATTAGTTTTTGCTATGTAATCTGCTCTTTGTGCTCCTAAGTGGCGCAGACCCACTTTTTTTCAATTATGCAAAGATTACAGTGAAGCTCTGGGAAGGGGGGGGGGCTGTGCTTTGCCCTAACTGCACCCCATCCCCGCGTGAGCAGGGGCCAGGCTGGGACACACACACACACACACACAGATAGAGGGTCCCCTTAACCGCATCATAACCAGATTGGAGCCCTGCTGTAGATTAGACGCTTGCCTCTTTAGCCACATATAGCTTGTCCTGCCCCTCAGCAGGCAGAGAAGCAGCACTAATCAGGCTTATCATAACATGGATGGTGAGCTGTAGGAGCGTGCCCGTGCATGTGCATGTGTGTGTGTGTGTTGTCAGTTTGCTCTCTCACAGACCAAACTCCCTCATTAGCCCTAATCCATGCAAGAAACAAGAAAGAAAAGGATTCAATGTGCACCTCCAAAAGACTTTGGGAAACCCTTTATGGGTCGACATGTTAGCAGCGCAACACACACACACACATTACAATATTCCGTTTCCTGATCCTCATTGACTATAAAAATGCAAAGCCGCAGGCCGAGGTGAGATACAAACACAAATACAAGCTCCAAGCTGGAAAGCACCCAGTTCAAGTTAATATAGGCACTAAATGTGTGTGTGTGTGTGTGTGTGGGAGTGCAGACCAATAGTTCACCCAGTGCTAAATAATAGGTGGGTAAAGCTGCCTCTCCATCTTTACACAAGATTATCCATCCAGACCTCTATCCTCTGCTGGGGTGAGCGTAAAGGGGAGGGGGGCGGGTGTGTGTGTGTGTGTGGAAGGGGGGGTCATTCCCCATTGCCATGGTCCCAATGAAAGATTAATGAACCCCAGCAGAACTCCAGGGAGGCAGAGAGACTCCTGGGACTCATTCACAGCCCTGAGCTGAAAGGGCTGGGAAGAAGGGTACGTGTGCATATGTGTGTGTGTGTGTGTGTGTGTGTGTGTGTGCGTGTGCGTGCGTGTGTGTGCGTGCGTGCGTGCGCATGTGTTTGAGCGTATGTGTGTGTGTGTGAGAGAGTGAGTGAGAGGGAGGGAGCGACAGAACTCGTTAAAAAGAAACACAAACCAAGGCATTCCTCGCCCTGTATAGGTTCCCTATCTGATCTGCACACCCAGAATGCTGGGCTAAAAAAGAAGGCAGAGATGGCAGCAAAACAACAAGGCCGGGGTGGGAAGGGGCTTTATGACAGCTGCCAAATGCAGCTGATTCAGCCGTTGAGTGCCGGTGATGTCCCTCTCTCTCTCTCTCTCTCTCTCTCTCTCTCTCTCTCTCTCTCTCTCTCTCTCTCTCTCTCTCTACCCCACCCCCACCACCTCCTCACCCTCTCCCTTTAACCCTCCCACGGTAATGATGTGAAAGAATGTTGTCGATTCTTTGGTTGCTGAAAAGCTTTAGTGGCAATTTAAATTAATTCTTTTGTGCCACGGCCGCAGCCATTGAGAGGGGCAGTTGGAAATGCCCCGGCACTAAGTCCACATTTAGACTGAGGGTGTGAGAGAGGGTATATGTATGTATGTGGCACACAGACAGAGAAGGAGAGAGAGAGAGAGAGAGAGAGAGAGAGAGTGAGTCATTGAGTGAGTGAGAGTGAGAAAGACAGAGATAAATATATAGAGTTAGAGTGAGAGAGAGAGAGAGGAAAGAGAGAGTGAGTGAGTGAGAAAGACAGAGATACAGAGAGATAGAGAGAGTGAGTAAATGAAAGAGAAAGAGAGATAGAGAGAGAGCGAGCGAGTTAACCGGCTTAACATCACACGTAGTCGCTCGACTCAACTGGTAACAAACTGCCCTGGCTGGGCATCGATGGGAAAGAGTGTATTTTGTATGTGTGTGTGTGTGTGTGTGTGTGTGTGTGTGTGTGTTTGTGTGTGTGTACATGTCGATGGGAAGACCCACCATAGAACCAACGTGAATCGGATCAAGAGCACATAAACAGAGAGAAATGTAGGCCCGTGAATGTCCACATATTCTATTTCCGCCGTACAGATAGATGTGTGACAGTGGTGGAGCACTCATCATGGCCGTCAATGGAGGTCAATGCTAACAGATAGCAGCCTGTATGTACATCCTTATACAGAACGGCTGGGAGAGCAGCGGAGCAACGTGGGAGGCTTTTGCTCGAAACTCCGAACAAGACATTTCCTGCCACCACCCCCTCCCTCACTAAACATGATTCTTCTCAGTGCAACAGACTTGAAATGCAGCAAAAGGGATACGCAGGATATCTGTGTCGACTCGACACACAGAGGCATTATTACGGTGCGTCAGTTTAGTCGGATTCGCATTTGAAGCCTCCATGTTAATCTAACGTTGGCAGTATCTCACAGCCGCTCAATAACAACAGTGACGTCCCCCAGTAACAACACAGTAGTCGTTGAGGAGCAACTACACAGCATACAACTGATGCATTCAGGCAAGGTTCGTCTGTGGTCAGGCTGCAACACAAGGATGATGCTACAGTCCCTGCCTGCATTCTTTCACACTCCCATTTTATGTGTTTCTTTAAAAGACTTGGCTATTGGTCAGGAATCTATAAACCGCTCCCCCTTATTTATCCCTGAACATTGACTGTTAAGTTAAACTTTCTAACAACTAATTTCTCATTTCTAATCGACTGGTAAAAACCTTGGAAGTCAAACCGGTAGCCCTGGGATACTAGCTACTATAGTAAACAATAAATAGTTAACAGCAACTGTAGTATTTGCTAGCAACTCTAGCTTATCTGCTATCACTTGAAAAGAGCCAACCAATGATGGTGCCTGAATTGCTTAATGTCAGATTGCGTGTGTGTGTGGGGAGGGGGAATAGGGGGATGCTGGACAGAAAAAAGCTGTTTGCCTCACATGTCCGCCTGGCGGCACCTCATAGTCGGTTTGGTTGGGGCCTGGATGAGAAGGTGGCGACCTTGTGTGTGTGTGTGTGGGGTAAGGTGGTTGGCCCTCACTCTGTTTCATGTCATGATATGATGAGTTGTCACAACAGCTTGCGGGGTGCTAATGAGCTGTAGTGGGGTTGGGGCAAGGGTGAGGGATTTGGAGTGGGGGAGGTGTGGGGTGGGGGGGGTGGGGGTGGGGGGGTGGGGGGGGGTGGGGGGGTAGGTAACACCGTGGTGATGGATTGGTCCTCTAAGGCCTACACATTCCAAAGTAAGCAGAAAAGGCAGCCAGAACACCGCAAGCCTCTCCCAGAATGTGCGGGTGGCTCGTGGCCGCAGTGCACTATACACACACACACACACACAAGAATGATTTGTGTTTGTGTAGGAGTGTGTGTGCGTGTGTGCATACGCGATCTGATTAGAGCACAGGACAAATACTAACTGTTATTGAAATTCATCAGCTGGTGTCATAAGATGTCGTCTTGATGGAAACAGATTCACAGTGAAGCATGCTGCTTAACTTTAGAAGAGTAGAGTGCCCCCTGCAGGCAGGCTATAGGTCTTTATCTCCCTGTAAACCCTCGACTGTATCAACAGACATCCTAGACACACACAGTACAACTTTTCCACAGTCAAAATCAATAGATGGCAACAGATAATCCACAGCAGAACAGGTCATATAACGGAATAAAAATATGAAACCAAGCCTAAAATGCAATAAAATATGTTTCAAGATGCATCAAATGCGTTGAAACCAATATGAATCTATAAAAATAATGTCGCTTATTAAATGATACATTTTCCACACTATTAAGATCCTAGGAATTGCGGTGGAAAGAAGGGGTGTACATTTATAAAGCAGACATGGAGAAGTTGATCATTTTTCTGAGAGATCCGTCTCTGAGGGCAAGGGGCTCCCGAGACCACAGTGTATTTAAAAGTTAATCTATTCACTTTGCTGCAGTGACACGTTGACTGCTTGATCAGAGCAGTGAACAAAAATATTATGTGGGCCAAAGCCTTTGCTCTCTCTCTCTTCCATCGCTCTTCACCAAAGCTCAAGTCATTCGTCACCATTTATTCCTGCATCCCGTCTTTGATAGTCGGGACTTCAAATGGAATGGTAGAAAGGACACATTCCGATGTCTTGCAGATAAATAAGTCGTGCCTAGAGGGCACACGTGTGTGCGGAGTGGTGTTTGGTAAAATTGCTGTATTCTGTATAGCGCAAATCGCCTCATACGTTTGTGTGTGCGTGTGTGTGTGTGTGTGTGTTAGAGCTTTTCCTTTTCAGTGTCAATAGCCTCTTAAGGCTCCCACACCTGAAGTTAAAGGGGACGCATTAAGAAGTAACACTGTGCCGTAGCATTAAGAGCTAGGCTGGATTCTGCCTTTTGAAATGCAATCAGTGCCTCAGAATTTCAGTTGAAAGCGAGGCAATTAGGATTTGAATTAAATGGAAACATCAACAAAGGAATATGGTAATCTGTGAGATCGTTGAAATCTTATTTTACATTTCACGGTTAAAACAAGAGCCTGATCAAATAGTATTCCTCATAAGACAAAATAATGTCTTTAATATTTACATTAATGTTAAGAACTCAAAACTCAGAAAAATTATCATTTGCAATGATGTGTGATTATACATTGTCAGAGGATAATTAATTGCTTTGCGATATTAGCATACAGAATAATAATGCATCTATTAATATTTCATAATTTAATCTCTCTCTCTCTCACACACAGGACAACCCCAGCAGAAACACTTAAACCAATCCGTTCTGCCACTCTGAGGACTACAGTTTGACTATAAATGCTCATGCCACCCCCCACCCACCCCCCTTCCCACGCCCAAGTCAGTGCCACAACCTGTCTGTGAAACGGTAAAGCTAAAGCTCACATAGCTAGTCAGGAGAAAACAGCACGCTGAAGAGGAGAAGAAGAAGACTTGACTTACACACCCAGCTGCTCAGACTGACGCAGAAGAGAGAGAGAGAGAGAGAGAGAGAGAGAGAGAGAGAGAGAGAGAGAGATGCTGGGCGAGAGCGTCCGTTACTCACCCAGCTGCCCAGATTGAGATGCCAGTAGCCCAACTGCTGGAGGAGAGACAGCCCGGGGCCCAGGCCTCCCGCTTCAGCTTCCCTCTCCTCCGGCCCGGCCGGGCCTCTGTCCCTCGGGTACATGACCCCCCTCCTTCCCCCCCTCCCCTCCCGCGGGTCCCAGCCCCGTCTCCTGAGCCCACCTGGCCTACCCACCTCCCCCCACCCTCTCTACGGCAGGGAAACAAAACTCCTCTCCGCGGGCTTCCTCTGCGATGCGTCCCGCCTGTCTTCGTGTGTGCACAACCTCTGCAGAGCGTGAGAGCGCAGCTGGGCGTCCCCCCCCCACACAGACACGCGTCTCTGTGTCGCCGTGGACGATTGACCAGTGGCACCAGCGAGCGTGTATCTCTACGGGGGGCGCCACCAGTACCGGTCCAGAGTCCAGTTAACCCATCCTGCAGAAAACACCGGCACCGATAGTCCGCCTTAAAAAAGATCTGTCCTCCGTCTCAAGGAAAGTTTGGACGTACAGCGGAATAGAAGTACGGAATGAAAGAAAAACAGTGTGTGCAGATTTTTACAATTCCCGCTAGCAATACTCAAGAAAATACACACACACACACAAAAACCAGATATTACCCAAGTCCCAACTGTATACTGTACGTGCGTGCTTTCCTTCAAATCTATGTGTGTGTGTGTGTGTACAGTATGTGTACGTGTGTGTGTATACGTGTGTGGGCTCTTCTGTGCCTCTAGGATGCCCAGAGACTAACTGGAAGCTTGAAAAGCTTTGGCTACAAGGTAACACGAACAAGGCGAGAAAAGGAGACAAAGAGGAGAGAGCAAGAGAGCAAGAGAGAGAGAGAGAGCGAGAGAGAGAGAGAGAGAGAGGGAGAGAGACAGAAGGGAACAAGACACAACAACATCCACAAAGGGAGGGCAGATTCAGCAAAGTACGGCCAGCAGTCACTTATGTGTGTGATGCTGACAGTCCCAGCTCCCATCTCGCTTTTCAGACTGGGGGAGAGAGAGAGGGGGGGGGTGGGGGTCTTCTCTTCACTTTGACATGGACTTGGCACCTACTTGGGATACTCTTTTGTATCTACTCCCCTGTTCAAAAACAACACCTGAGAATTGAGTGGGACTCGTTTCAGAGCCCCTCCTGACCTAACGTGGTTTGTCTGAACGAGGCCTGAAGGCCCGGTCAACCTGCGCACCCCCCACCAGCCTGTTTACATCCATAGCACCGCTAAATTCCCGCCACTTCTTAGAAGATGCTCGGCTCACCTGAGCACACGTGAGCAGGAATTTAGAAAAATGTGTTTCCGATTTATAGATTTAGCTATTTTTTTATTGTGCAAATGTTTGACTTAAATCCTACAGTTTGCAATGGCTTGCATATATGGCGTAAACAGCAATAACATTATGTTCTTGCATTGTGAGTTATTTTAAAATATATTATATTTTAAGAAATGTACCAATACTTGCTAATTTATTATTTTTAAGAAATAAAAATACAAACACTATTTGGTAGGTGTAATCACATTATTTAAGAAAGATTTAAGAAATATTTGAATAAAAATGTCTTTAAAATATATTTAATAGAAAATACTTAGCACTCTAAACGAACAATTCAATCTACAATAGTTCTTATATTAATAAATTAACGAGGGTCTATTAATAATAATAAAGGCTAAATATTAAAATAGAAATTGTTACACTAATTATTTTTTTCATACTACCAAATTACAAGAATAATGTCTAGTAAAATGGACACATGTATTTACAATAAATATTTGTAATACTGAGGTCAGAACGCTATTAATATTTCTTAGCTGTAATTACTAAGCACATTTTCAGGAACAAATCAAATCCCACTGCAAGCTTTTCCCTCACTACGGTGTTCCAGCTCTTTTCCTCTCATCTCTCTCTCTCCCTCTCACAGCGAGCGCCTGCTCTTCCCCGGCCTGCAGCAGGCAGTCCTGAGGCCCTTAATGCCAAAACAAAGCTCTGGGAATGTCCTTTACACGGCGCGGACAATAACGCCGGGGCTCTAGCTTGACAAGTAAAAGAGCCCCAACAAGGTGGTGGCTAATTGCCTGCCCTCCCTCCATTCAGCAAGGCCACCACACTCCTGCCATCGCCTTTTGTCCCACGCGCACTTTCTTAAGTAAACTGCCAGTTCACCGGCAAGTGATGGACAGCTCCCAATCACCCAGCCACAATAGCATCAGCGCCACATAGGAACAAGGAAGAGGGGTGGGGGGGGATATCGCACTTCACTGTCCCAGCCGTTTGTACAAGAACAAAATATGTGCACGGAAGAAATTGTAAGAAAAACTTTTTCAAATAAGGACTGGAATAGAATGTTAACATCGGGAAATAATAATAGCACATTCACTACAAACTTCTGTAAACAGAGGCAGCTTCAAAGTCATAGTTCCCTATGTGCAGGTTCTACAAATAATAAAATCAGGTGATGAAAATGTTATTTAAATACAAAATATTCA
>JAODLL010000011.1:837166-858668 GCA_026546735.1 Forbesichthys agassizii
AGAAAGAGTATTCGAATACTCGTTCGGAAATACCATCAAGTATTCGAAACCTGTAAAATGGTATTCGGGACAGCCCTTTTATTATATTGCAAACTTCTATTTGTATTTTTTTATTTTTTTTAAACATGAAAATATTTTTCTATATTCAGTGAAGAAGTTCACGAGGCCATTTGTTTAACTGATTTACTTTCTGGGATATTAGAGGGCTATGAGTCCCTGGGTCATTGTGTATATTTTCTTAATTGTTCATTCTGCACTTTACAACTTTTAATAAGAATCCATCTGCTGCATTTTAGAATGTATTTAGTAGTCTCTGCCTCAAAGTTAATTGGTTGAAACAACTGTGGAAAATGAACACCTGCAATCCATTAATTGCGCAACCAAAAACAGAAAAAGCTCTAGAATTGCCAAAACCACAACTTGGGAAAAATATTCCCCACAATTAAATAAGTAATTACCTAGTATTCTAGGTTCTAATGGACCACTCTTGCTGTATATAAAGTTGATTATTTTCACCTGATACCGTGCACTTGTCTAAAGGTAGCATCTTTTTCCTGTTTCAGATGTATCTCATTAAATTCATTTTGTTTTACAACAATCTCCCCTGAACAAAATTATGTTCTTTTCTGAATAAAGTTTTCTTAACAAGACCGTAAAACATGTCACTTTTCACCCTCTTCCCCTCCGCTGCCAGCTTTATTTGATGTGGAATAAACTAGAAAGCACACATGAGATGGAGGACGCATAAAGTTAGTGTTTACATCCTCCTCTCTATATTTTCCTTTTCGCAAGTATCCGTTTTGCCATCCGTGGTGTCTCATCTCCGATCCTCCCTTCCTCATGCGCTCTCTGGCTGGACAGTTTGCAGACATACCAAGACCAGATCAGTCCAGCCCTTGCTCTCCCTCTCATTGCCATGTCATGCGGTACTTTGGGATGTTTACTGGAAGCCCACACTGTGTTCCGTCCCATTAAACTCACTCTTTGGCTAAAACGCCACTTGAGGAATGGTCTGCATTAGTGAGAGCTGTTTAGGCTGTGTGTCTATGGCATGTTGACCTATATGGAAACTGTAGATCATGATCTATATTTCCTCTTGATGTACTTTTGGTACCAGTCAAGATTCCTTTTCATACAGGGACAGGTAAGGGCTGGCGTGTATTTAGAAGAGTCTGGTCCCCATAACTCATGCAAACTACATTGTGGGTATATGCTTTTCTTTTACACAGAACAGCGGTGAGACTCGCAAATTTTCATATAGCCCTGAGGCGCCAAAAAGGGGACGAATTTCCACCTAGCTAAAGAAATGTTTAACAATGATTCACTTATGAAATCTATGCTTCAAGGTTGTGTGCAACCTGTGTGTGCGTGTTTCAATGTAATCTGTTTACGTAGGAATGTGAGTAAGTGTACGTGTGTTCACATTTATATGCGAGTGTGAACAAATGATCGGGGGGCCCCCAGGATGAGGCCGAATTGAAGGACTCCTGAGTCAGACCCATCACACCATTCTTTTGTCCTGCATCACAAGGTTCTGGGAATGAACCCTCCTCCTAGCCCTCCACCCTATAAGTGATTCACAAAATAAAGGGAATGAGGGGTATTTAAACAGCCTGATATTTGGCACGCGACCATACATACTTGCACACTCATTCTTTGCCTTGTACACACTTTGCTGTTCTGGTTCGGGCATTTGATGCTTAACAGCCTTCTAATGGCTTAACACTCATTCCACATCTGGTGAAACTTAGCCGGGGCGCGTAAGCACACACGCCCACTCTCACAAGCATACACCCACGCAGAAGCCCGTCCAAATGAGCTGTAGAGGTTATTGGCTACAGTCTGCTCAGGGCAAGTGCAAGAGCGCCCCCATTGGTTCATAGATGAACTGCCTTGTCACACTGGACCTTTAATATAAACAAACGCACACGCAGACGCGCACACTTAAATGTGCAGGCAGCCAAATGCATGCAACCCCCTACTCTTAGCCCCCAAATTGGAGCAGTTCCTCGACAAGGTTCCCGGCCTGTCTCGCACCCTGCCAATAGAAACCCCACCCATCACCCCTCAGCCTAGCTCCCACCCCCGCCTCTCGTCTGACCAAATGGCCTGTGGAGGGGGAGGGGAGGGGGGGGCAGGGCAGCCAAGGCGCCAAATGAGAACCATATTTCAACCTCGTTCTGTTTTGCCACGCCAATCCACCCCCCCACCCCCCCCCCACCCCCACACCACTTCTTCCTGGAACACATGCAGATATCCAGGCCAAGGATGCATTCACGTAAACAGTGACAAGACACTCCCAGTAGGCGTTTGTTGCTCGCTGACGTGTTTTGCCTGTGCGTGCGCGCGCACACACACAGACAGACAGAGGCCAGTTAGGTCAGTGTCTTGGCATGTTGACCCTTCCATCCCTGTGTTTAATTCTACTGCCTACAGTGTGTCTACGGTGCGGTCTGATAGATTAGGATATGTCTTTTTTTAAACCTTGATTACGGCTACACCGCACCGCTTATTTCACAGCCAGGCGCGGTAACGTCCATTCACCGTTTTAGCGCGCGGCGCATTCACCCACGTTTGACGTGCCCGTGCTCCCGTGATGCACCGCGGTCATGTGCTGAGCTGCGTCAGCTAGCAGTGTGCGTCTGCTTTCTAAGTGCCCCTCTCCTTACAGGCCGGGCCCATGGCCTGGAACAGATTACAACTGATGTTAAGCACATGGCAGCAGTTACAAGAGGGGGGAGGGGGGGTTAAAGAAAGTAACCCCCCATCCAAGTTCTTCTCATTTTATCTACTCCTCTTGCTCATTCTCTCCCTGGGCGATGGTAAACAACACACGGCAGTGGGACAGCAACAGACGGCCTTTTGATGCTCCTTCATCTACCCAGCAAAGCGTCATTGTGACATTTCAGAGGCAGGGCCACAGAGGCCGGAATATAAAATACAATCTTCAGATAGCAGAGGTCTTTTATTTTTTTGCTTCTTCTATATCATAAATTGTGTCACTATGTGTGATGCTAACGATGATGAACCGCCTCAGAAACGAGTTTTGATTCGCTGGGGGAGGGGCAGCATATGTTAACTGTACCACACACACACGCGCACACGCTCGCCTCATCCGCAGTCTCCCGTCAGGAGACGTTGCGTGCGTTTCATAACACGGCGGATAATTAGGAGAGGGACTGAGATACTTATTCTCTCTGACACCCTGAGACCCACCGCGCTGTGTCGGTTTACTCCAGGCACTCCTTAGCTACAGCAGCCATCAATTCACGGGAATGTGAGCAACATTGCGCGCACAGACGTTTAGGCCGGGATTGCCAAAGTGCTGGTGCGATGTGCACCTTCCAGAGCCCGACTACTGCTCTCAGGTGAATATTCGCTGAGATTGTAGTCTGCAAAACCGGTTCGCATTAGCACTTGCACTGCCACCTTGCTGGCGGACCAATCAGGGTAGGTGAGATGATGTGGAAGTCAAAGGTGTTTTCCAAATAGTGGTGGCAGACCAGCGATCGGTAGAGGCAGATGAAGCAATACACACAGCTGTCATGCTGATTGGTTAAAGGCTGTCCAAAATGAACCAGAGGTCTCTGCCCAGCAGGAAACAGTGACTGTGAACACTTCTGTGAGCACATACAGGCCCATGTTCAAGAAGTGAATATTCTTTGTGCTTACCCCCACCTCCCATGCTAATTTCAGCTTTTTCCAACTCTACCTTTATCCCCGGCCACAGAGTGAGGACACAATCAGCTTTGCCTTACCACACACACATGCACAAAGTCACAGAGGCAGAGATGGAACAAACACAAACAACAAAGATACAACCCAACCCACCCCCCTCTCCACACAGTGTTATATGCTCGCTTGACCTGGTTGACACCTGCCTCTCCCACCCGTCAGGCCCGCGGCCCGCTCACTGTGGGAGGCCATGCTGACCGCTAAGCAGAAGGAGGCGGTGATGGAGGTCCGCAGGCAGCTGGTGGAGGCCGCCAGCAAGGAGAACCTGCCAATCAAGATGAGCCTGGGTAAGCTCCGCGCCACACCGGTGCACCGCCACCCCGGGTTAAACGGGTTGTTTTAACTCCTCGCAGCAAATGTAAAAAGCCTCGTAATGGATTTGTAATTTACTTTTAATTTAGGGCAGCAAAGTGTGTGAGAAACACTGTCACAGTTGTCGTTCCCCCCCCCCACCTCCCCCACTCTTGCTGGTGTCAGTAAAGAGCAACAGCGCCTCTTACTGGCATCCCCAACACACCACTCCGTGTTGTATGGTGTGGCCACTGAGTAAATGTGAACCATATGTTGGTACTCTCTCTCTCACACACACACACACACACGCATTCACACATTGTTGATTGTTAATGAAGCAGAGGGCTCTGAAGTGGAGGATAAAAATATGCCTAGGCACGCACAGATAAAGATGTCGCACGCACAGGCATCCAGACACACACACCTTGACTTTTATATCTGAGATGTGCATAGATGGATGAAACGCATGCACACACACACACACACACACACACACTTTGAGCTAATATATCTCTAACTGAGATATGCACAGATGGGTGAAACGCATGCACACACACACACACACACACACACACACACACACACACACACACACACACACTTTGAGCTAATATGTGAGCGTGCGATGATGGGGAGGTTCAGAGCACTCCCTCAGCTCCTACAATCCTAGAGGAGGTGGGTAGTTGCGGGGGGGGGGGTGTTCTCGTCTCACTTAACGAGCAGGTTGTTGGGGGGTCTCTCTCTCTCTCTCTCTCTCTTCTACATCTGTGCACACACACACACACACACACAAGCTGTCACAGTGGTTTCCTTTCACACATCTGTGTGGAAGAGCAGCATTTAGCACACACAGAGAGAGAGAGCTGCAGAGTCAGACGATGCAATATAAGAAAGCAAAATACATTTTGGAGAGAGGGACGAGGTCACTCACTCGCACACTGGACCTTTATACCCTTCTGGCAGAAGTCCAACTCCCCACCCCTCCACCCCTGTACGTGCACACGCACACACACACACACACACAGTGTAAGGGTCCACCCCCACACAGTTCCCATCCTCACCACCTCCATACATCTCACTCTATTAGGATGAAAGCGCGACGCGCACGTGTTACGGTTAAGTGTTTTACAGCCATACACCATCCCCACTGTCAGCACTCGCTCACTCCGAAGCCGGGGCGTGAACTGTTCACGTCGCCTTCATAGCGGCGCGCAATTCATTAGGCTAACGGCTATGGCTGTGGCGCCGCGATGTGTTAAAAGGCCCACACTATGCTTTCACACATCCTCTGGTCCAACTTGGCTTCTGGTCGGCTCGCTAGAGAGTAAGGGAATCCAAAAGGATGGCGCATGTGCGAGAGAGAAAACAATCAATTTGTCTGAGAGCCTGAGAAGGTTTTTCTGAGACACAGCGAAACCCCCGACAGGTTTCTCATAACACAACAGGCTGCTTAAATTCCCTGTGTGATTCAGAATGAGTGTACATGTACAGGTTTGTGTGTGTGTTTTTTGGAGGTTGTTTTACCACAGAGCAGGGAACTGTTTGGACAGCTTTGCTTTCAATGTAAGTAAATGTGTTTATCTGTGCGTGTATGTTTATGTGTACTTAGCTGTCTGTGCGTGCGTGCATGTGTGCATGCACATACATTGTTGCGTGTGTCTGTGCGTGTTCCACAAGGCTACATGTTGATGTGTTATATGTATGTTTAAACTAGTAGAAAAGGACTGTGTTGGCAGGGCCAGTCAGTGCTGACTGTTGCTTATAGGGCCTTTATGTTCCAGTGCATTCTGGGCTTTTAACAATATGGAACAATGACAAACACTTATCATTTCCAGCAGTGGGGAATAGAGAAAATAGTTCCAGTTGAAAAAGACTTCCTCATAATGTCGACGACAACGGTTGTTTCTGGAATTAATGAATAATTACAAAAATGTTATTTAGCGGATGCTTTTTTCATGTTTTTCAAGGAGTACTAGACATTGTAGGTCAACTCAACCCACATCCTTCTAACTGGGAGTCCAACACCCCACCAATAGACTATCCTGCCTTAAAGAAACATTCCTCTTTTGGGTTTTAGTGCCACCAGTTCCCCAAGTTTCCACCCCAGCTGATTGTGAAATGCATAAGAGCAGTGCAAGCCACTCAGCACTCAGATGTCGTAGGGGGCCAAACAAAACACATATATATTGATTTATTGCCTTTTTTTTGCATGATTAAATTAAGTGAATCATAGTAAATGTGTTTATACCAAACACTTATTCAAATGGACATTACACATACACACACCTGCTTTCATAAATGGCAATCAGTACGTAAACCAACAACAAGAAATCTCCCTCATCAAACAAATGCTTTGACGGTGTGTTTTTGTGTTGAGATGGAGTTCGTACCATGGTGTGTCCTGTGCTTTCGGAGAGTGATACATCCATATGAAAGGGGTCAGAGACAATCCCCTTCCATTAATGCAAAAATAATTCTCTCTGTTTCTTCCTGTGTCCCTGTCCATGCAAAATAACTCAATGGTGGCTCAAGGGCTCAATGGTGACATCCGACATCATTCGCCTCTGCATCAGCTCACGCACCTACAGTACAGGTCACACAGCACTGTCTGTCCCGTAAAAGGGCTTCTTCCTGCTCAGCCCCGGCCCTTGTGGCATTGTTCCCAACGTTGATCGTGGCGAGGGTAAATGAACAGCATCTTTTAATCATAAGACTGAAAGCAGGACTTCTTTTATGAGGGCTCTGCAGTTGCGATTCAAAAGGGTTACTGTAGGTCTGCACTGTTCTCATTAGTATTATTTATTTCATGTTATTTTTAAACCAGCATTTCAGCATCAAGCCTTCATCAGCACTCTTCCATAGGTCCTATTGTTTTTGGACAAAAGTGTCCTATTCTTGCCTATTCTAAGGCAAAATTGTATTTGGCCCGGCTTTGGGTGTATTTCCTGATTCAGGGATGAAAAGCAGTTGGCACACCACACTTGGTGAACCTTGAGTATACGGCCTGGCTTTTTACATCTGGCTATGTTTACAAAAGGGCTTTTCAGGGACTGGAATGTTTCTGGATAGAGGGTTATTCTTCAGTAATTTTTAAATTTCACCAAGAAACGCTTTTCTCCTCTGACACTTTCTCCATTTTACCGCTGCGGAGCACACAGACTCACTGAGTTCTGTTGGAGAAGCGTCGCTTCCCAGCAGACAGACTCGCAAAAGCCTGCTGTCAGGTGTACTTACAGTATCAGTTGCTGGGGGAAAGCATGCACTTTATTATGAGGTATTGGTCGACTCCCTCCTATACTCGTGCCTGTGAAAACATTACGCATTATAGGCCTACATTTTATCATCCAAATGCTGAAAATCTGTGAAAAGGAAAATCATCTTTTCTCGGTTCCTCTCGAATTTCCAAATCTCCACATTATAGTTCGTATTCTGGAACTTGGTCCTGCCTGTTTCTCATCTGTTTGGCCCCACTAAAGAAAACACTGGTCATGCGGCCCAACAGGAAATACTCCCACATCTGGTGGCGGTTTAGAACATCAATATGAAGAAGTAGTGTACCCCCACCCTCTCTCACCTTCCCCTACCAGCGCTGCACAGCCCTTCTTACCTACAGGCTGCGCTGCTAACCCCTGAGCCTCCAGCCGTACTATTCATGCTCTCTTCCTGTGTCTTTGTTGTTTCTTCCTCATAGAATGTATGTGCGGGGCATGAGTGCGTGCGTATGTGCACGGGGTGGGGGTCTTTACTTAGAGAGCGTCTTTCTGCCAAACTGTAAATAATCAGAAAACCTCTGATTCACATATTAGTCACACACGAGACAGGCCCCCAGGGACCCTTATCAGGGTCGCTGCCATGCTGCTGCATGCATGCTCACGCACCCGCACACACACACACACACACACACGTGCAATGACTCATAAACGTGACGTTGAAAACCACACATTATCTAAAACACGAAAAGTTTAGTTAGGGAGGGTGCTTCTGCACGATGTGAGCAGTTGACGCTCTCACACACGCTTGCGTGCACGCGCACACACACATCTCCCCCCCTTCCCCCTCCTTCCTACCCACCACCCCCCTCCCTCCCAAGCCTGTGCAGTTTGCTAATTGAGATAATATTATGTTATGTCTGTTATGGTATCACTCAATCCCATGTGGCCTGCGTGTATGATACTTATTAAATAGCCGGTTATCCTTGGGAATCAGATGTCTATTTGTTCTGCCCGATGTTCTTCCCATCCGGATGAGTCAAGGGATGTCAGTAATGTGTGTGTGTGTGTGTGTGTGTGTGTGTGCCTGCCTGCCTGCCTGCAGGTGGATGAGTACATTCTCTGGGCTGGCATGAGACACGGCCACCTAATGCCACTTGTCTGAATATATGTGTGGAATGTCCTGTCGTGCAGCCAGCTGTGATTAACGACTTTTGCCCCAGCGTATAACCGTATCTCTCTCTCCTCTCCTCTCAGGCCGCGTGACCCCCGAGCAGCTGTGTTCCTACGCGCAGCTGTTCCGGGGCAGTTGGGGGGCGCTAGAGAGTCACTGTGGCATCCTCCAGCTGGGCCTGGCAACGGCCCAGACCCTCAGCCACCCCACCCTGCCCCGCTGGGATGCCTGTCTGGCTTGTGAGAGGCTACTGCTACAGGTACCTGTATACACCCAGAGTCCTCTAATGGATGTGTAATGTGATGAGTGCGTTCCTTACATGAACACAGCGCCAGTAGTTTGCCTCGTTACATTTATCAGACGCTTTAAAGCGACTACCAGTACAATTGAAGCTATTAAGACTAAAAGCAGGACTTCTTTTATGGAGCCTCTGCAGTTGTGATTCAAAGGGATAGGTGGCTCTGCACTGTTCTCATTAGCATCATTTGTTCATGGACGTCTTGCTCATGGATGATTATGTGAAGGCATGCCAGGTATCGAACACAGGACCTTTCCGTTGTGACAATTTGATTCAAGCAGCAATCCAGTCCTTTTTCCAGGTCTACATGAAAGCAGGACTGATTTAAATACAGTATTTCCGTTTGCTGTGTACACCACTTGCTTCAATGCTGAACATTTGTTAAACTCTTGTTTCCTTACCATTAGGTTATTCAGCCAATATTCAGCATGAATTAACCCCTTGTTTGTGGCACTGTAAGTGTTAGACAGGCAACTCACACTTATATCCGCTATTCACTTGCATTATTTCTTAGAAATGTACTAAATTATAATTCAGTAAACATCAGCGTGTGATAAAGATGCTGCTACAGTTGAGATTAACTACCAAAAATATGCGTGCTTGTTGATAAAGACAAATAGTGCTGCATACATAACATACACGGAGTTACTGGAATGTGGTTCTAAACAGACACGGGGAGGAAAAAACAAGCTCATTTACAGTACATTCATAAACAAGGTCAGTTCTGTTTGTAAGGAAAACATTTGGATATAGTAAACACGGTAGAAAAGCCAGGTTTCCACTATGTTGTTTAATGGTTTTAGGAGGTGTACAAGGCGGTCTAGTTTATGTGGGCACACTTGTGTGTCAGCACTGACAGTCAGACAAACAGATGGGATGATAGTGTCAAAACCCCAGTCGTCACTAGTTTACTCTTCCGGCCTATAGGAGTGACGCTGATGGACATTTGAAGACTCTCTGAGAATACAGGACTGTGAGACGCCATGCTATAGTTTGTATAGGCAAAGTAATACTAAAGGCATTTTCTTCTGCTCAAACCTCGCCATTTCCCTGAACACGCGTCATAATCCAGAAGCCGTAAAGTAACCAGCAGGACAGGGCCGCATTTAGGATCTTAATAAAGTTAATAACTGGACGACAGATCAGGCTAGCACCACTGCATCACACCAACCTGGTATTTGAAAAAAAGCCTTGTAAACCTTTTAGTCCTTAGCTTGGACTGAGGCTGGTTTATTAAAAATGAGAAGATCCTTTAACTTGAAGATAAACTGTCCATCGAACTCTGTTACTCCATGTTGATCTAATCTCATACCTGTTGCTGGTGCATGGCAAAGCCCAGCATTTCCAACGTATGCTTCTTTTTGCCTTTTGAATGTAGTATTGCTAGTTAATAACATACACATACATAAAAATAGCACACATTTGACTTGTTTTGTAAAAAAAAATATTAAAACTAAAGTAAAACAAACCATAATTAAAGGGACAATCTTCACTTTTTTTTTTAACTGGAAATGCACTTGTGGGTTAAACCAGGATTACACAATTAGGGGGTGTACTTTATTCATAACAATATTTCAGAATAATCTCCAGCCCAGCTTTGACATCCTCCAAGCCCTTTGGGGTCCAGACCCAAACCTTGAAAACCCCTGTAATAAGGTACCATTAAGTGAATGGGTGACTACGATCCAGACTGTTGTTTTTGCAGTACTTAGCCACAGCTCAATATAGGACTTGGCCTGAGTTCAGCACATTCTTCTGAAATCAGATCTCACAATCAAGCCTTGAGCCCGATGTAAGAGTCGGGCTGGAGTTTTATTGAGGTATTAAGTAAAATGAGTTGTGTGTCCTCCGTGCCCCCTTGCTTATTTGATTTCCATGTGAGCTCAACATGAACATAGAGAAGTTTAATTACGTTTGAAAATGTCGGGATGAAATGGCCTTTACTGTAGCTCTACCTGGCGGTTGGTCTGTGTTTACTCAGTCTGAGTGTGTGTGAAGGCCGCTGTGGGCATGGTCCTCCAGAGCTGCTGGACCCAGGGCGAGCTTACACAGGTTAGCGCTAATGCGGTGTACAGGCATAGTGGTGTGTTAGCAAAAGGGCCAATGAGTTCAATATCTGGTCTAGTCTCTACTGTTATACACAAATGTTATGCAAAGGAAGCCCACAATAAAAAGACGATAGAAAATGCATAAACCTGCTTTTGAACAGCTGTTTTATTTTAAGAAGCAATATAATGATTTCCCAGTTAGATTTGCCTTAAAGCTTCTATATATTTCACAATAAAAGCTCTTCAGAGGTAGTCTACTTGAAGCTACTGCAGTATTTGAGTAGTAAACATTAATTTTACTGTTAAAATTCCTGTGGGGTTTAAGGGGCTGTTGCTTGTTTGCTCAGAATATAGATGTGGTTGTATAAGTCGGCATAGTGCTTCTAGTGTTCTAAATGAGGTCAGTGTTATATGTGGTGTTTATGCAGAGCCACACAGGTAGACTATCCACGGGTGGTGCTGTCATTAGCATCAGATACCATTTTAACTGGCAATGCCACCCTGCCTGAACCTCCCCTTCCCCACACACAGACACACACACACATTATATGAGATGTGCTGCCTGCCTGGCATCCAAGCTGGTTTTGCGCTGAATGGGTCAGATTGAGCAGGCTTGGGTCCAGTTGACAGGGTTTGTGTGTGCGTGCGCGCGCACGTGCATGTGTGTGTATGAGACGGGCCCCCACGCTGGCCAAAAGCGGTGTGGCCTTGGAGAAGCCCGACAGACTCTTTCATTCACCACTTCCCAGAACATCGCGGGCCCAAAGTGCATTCTGGGTCCTCATCCACAGACCAGCCAGACACTGTTCCCAACCAAACCAAACATGTGCTACTGTACACACACCTCCTGTGGAGAGACCACTTAACGCTGGGCGAGCTACTGTGTGTGTCGTGGTCACTCGGGGTCATCAACAACACTGTGACTAAAAGCTTGGTTTTTGGTTATTTGTCGGTGTCTGTGTATGTGTGCTGTATGTGTTTGTGGTGGGGTTTCATAAGTGAATATGTTGGCGACATCAGAGGAGGCGGGGCTAACCCCTGTCACCCCGGCCTGTTGCTTTATCTCTGCAGGGATTAGCAGGGCCGGCCTCTGTAAACATTCCTGCTCCATGTTATTACTGGTCACAAGCGCTGCCGAGACATTGGGCTGCCTGTCCCCTGGGTCGAGCACGCACACGCACACACAAACGCACGAGCACAGGAACACACTGTTTCGCCAGTGTTCTGTATATTTCTCTATCAGTTGCTGAATCATTTAATTAGTGACAAGATGGGCGCGGGCATATAGGATGGTGTTTAATTAAACATTAGTAATTTACCCCTTGTCCACTAATTAGTGGACAAGGGGTAACTCTCAGCTAACTCTCAGTTAGTACTGCAAACTTCTACAAAAATGTTTTATATTATAATAATATTTCTTCATGAAGCCCCAAAAACGTTCTCAGACTTGGACAGTAAAATGAATGAATAAATGAATATTATACACTTCTCCCAAACTTGTGGATTTACCATATTTCCCTCCATACCTAGGCACTGCAGTCTGCCTCCATATTGCATCACACCCTCTGTACAATGTCGCTGTGTTACTTCAGAGACTCACAACCTTTCACCTCTACCCCCTGACCCTTGCTGGACAGACACTGACGAGTCTCAAACTCCGTTCTGCAGAATGTCAGTAACATGACGAGCTAACGTCCGTGTCATTCCCCCGTTTGGTAAAAGCCATGTGAAGGCAGGGCTGGACCTCAACAGGACTTAACAGGGAGCTATGTATGCAACATCTGGATTGGATCGTTTCTCATGGCGACAGTGGGGAAAATGGTCGATATTGGTCTTTTGTAACTGTCTTACCGTCTTAGCTGCATGCCACAGACAGGCAGGGGGCTGTAAGCCTGTAAGTGGCCTTTCCCCAGGGTATAGAGCCCATCCCTTCCAGCCCAGACATTCATCTTATCCTCTGTCTCTGCGACCCCCCACCTCCCCATTACTCTTCAGCCCCCATAGGGTTTTTTTTATTATGAAATCTGTAATCGTGGGGTGTGAAACACTGCGAGGCGATGGCCTGACCTCTCCATAACTCCCCCACGATTTAACAACCCCACATCACGGTTGACTTGGACTGAGCGACTCCCCATCCATCCACCTTCCATCCATTGCAGGTTCCCTCTCCTCCAGGACTTTACCATCACCTCCGAAGGCCTCCGCCTGGCCTCGGGCAACCAGTGGAAAGCCTGGTAATGGCACACTGGAGCCCCTCATCGCGTCACTGGCAGGGGCTTGAGGTCTTCCTTATCGTCCCGCTCTTCTCTACAGTAGCTATCCTTCTCTCTATCCTTTCCTCCATCTCTCTCTTTTTTTTCTCAAAATACCTTCCATTTACCCATTATCAGTACCATTTTTCTTTTAAAGCTTTTATACAAATGCCACATATTATGCAGATGTGTACACATACTCCTCCATTGGCCATGTACAGTAGTCCCCGTCACCATGCTTTGACAAACAGCGATTCCAAATTTTAGGAGAAGCAGGCAAGAATGAGTTATTTACCTATCTCTTCCTTCCTGTGTTTAGCCAGACAGGATTACAGCGAATGAGAGGCCTTCACTCCTCCCAGGAAGACCCAGGAATAGTCCTCGTCTCACCCTTGTTCTCCCCACGCCTCCCCCCTCAGAGGCAGCACCCTGAGACGGCTGTGTTTACATTGGTCGGCTCAGCCCGGGCCTAATGTACTGTCTGTTTAGTAGGCAGAGAGAGGCCTGTTTAGAGAGAGGAGGGTTTTTTTTCTTTCCCCACAAAGGTGATGGAGTGGTAGGCCAGAGAGCAACACTAACCCATCTCACTTCCTGTTGCCATTACCTCTCAGCGGCCAGACAGATACGTGCATGGCTCGCTTTACTCATCGTTAATCGACTAGCTATCCTGTCAGCTATGCGACGACTGTGCTTCTTAGTCTGTCACAGCTGGAATATGGCGTCACGTGACCCGATGAAGTTGTCCAACATGAAACCGAACTGGCTCAATTGGCTGCACCTCCCAGCCCAATAGTTATTTGCATCATGTACATTTAAAATGTTCTGCTAAGCATCTTTTCATTGGGGAAAGGGCATCACGTCTTTATCTTGGACCAATGAACTGAAACTTAATAGGAGGTACTTTAGTGGTGATCGCTGGAGACTTTTAGGGAGGCAGTAAATGTTCAGGCTGAGGGAGAAAGATGGGCTCATAAGGCTTCAATACTCTCTCTCTCTCTGGATTTGAAGAGATCCTTTTCAGTTGGCACAGCTCCATATCGACTAGGGGCTTTGTTCACCACGTAAGCACATCTGTGGGACATTTTCATGCCGGTTTCCATTGTGCACTATGGTTGTTTCATTGCAGAGTCAAAAGCCTTAATGCTGAGGAGCATTTTCATGTGGCCTGGATTTCTTCTTTTATTTTCTGATCAAATGTGT
Source organism: Forbesichthys agassizii (assembly GCA_026546735.1). Classification (NCBI taxonomy): domain Eukaryota; kingdom Metazoa; phylum Chordata; class Actinopteri; order Percopsiformes; family Amblyopsidae; genus Forbesichthys; species Forbesichthys agassizii. The sequence continues at coordinate 851,374 of JAODLL010000011.1, forward strand.
GTTTCTGTGAGTTCTGCAGGAATTTGTCTGAATACTCTTCAAAGGCACAATAGGGGGAGGCCTGTTTTTCTCACACTTTGGTTTCACCAGCATGGAAGACTTTAACGGCGACATTTGGTAGTGGAGTAGAGGTTAAGCAAAACATTTGAATGCATGATATTGCACTTTTAATTCTCATACTGTAAGTCTCCATTGGGAAAATCACAGCATGCAGAAGAAATGTTTTGGCCTTTTGCCCCTCCACCCCACCGGACAAATGCCACAGACCCCCCCCCCCCCCCCCAGAGATGTAGCTGTGTCTCAGAGCTCCTGCTACGGTGAATCAGGTCACTGTGGTCCTCCTGGCGTCCGGCTGCATATTGAGCACGCGCCAGCAGAACACCACACAGCCCCCACAATCCCCCACAATCCCCCACAATGCCCTGCTTATACCCTGGATTGTAACAAGAAATGCTCTACAACAAGCTGACCATGGTTGTGGTGGTAAGGGTTGGTTTGTTGTGCGTGTCTGTGTGTAGGGGGTGATGGTGGTAATGGGGTGGGAGGTGGGGGGGGAAAGAGATTCTGCAGCAGACGAGGAAAAGAGGAACGGGAAGAAGAGGTGGTGGGGGGTGTTGGTGTGTGTGTGTGTGTGGGGGGGGGAGCCCTGTGCCACAAGCATATAAGAGAAACCTTCACCAATTAGTGGGGAGAAACGGGAGAGGGAGCTGGCGCGGCACTCAAAGAGCCGGGCCTCGCGGCGAAGCTGTCATGTCGGCGGGATTGATCAACAGGCCTGCTATTTCTAATGGCATGTTGTCATGAAGCTGCAGCCATGGGGAGCCACCTGCCTCGATCCTCGCACCGCACTGTGTGCGTGCGTGTGTGTGTGTGTGTGTGTGTGTGTGTGTGTGTGTGTGTGCACATGCGTACATGTGTGTATACTTGAATAGGGGGATGGGGAGGCGGTACTGCGGCAGCCATACTTTTATTTTGCTGTGCCCATATATCTTTTACTAACATTCTGAGAAAGGGCCCCGGATTCCTCCTCCCACTCTCTGGCAGTCTAGCTCGCCTATCCTCGAGGTGTAAGAATGTGCCGAATGCTTCTTTATTTTCATGCGGCAAAGCCAACACATTGTGGAATACAACACAATGGGAAAAAAATAAATGTAACATGTGGAGGAAGAGACAAAATGCAGATGAAAGCTATGTTATCTCATAGGTTAGTTAAAAAATAAATAAAGCGTTGATTTCGAAAAATTGGAATATTCTGCTTTTCTTGTTCAAATGCGTCACTATGATGACATTTGTTTATTGACTAATACTGTATCTAAATAAAAATAAATGTATTTTATGGTTAAAGATATTGCATTATCACAACAAAAAGTACAGGGCTATATTGAATTATAATTAGATGTGCAAGCTATTATAATAATCACAGTAGATATTCAAATAACTTGCACATTAAATGCTAATCTAAAAAAAGAAAAAGAGTGTTTAAAAAAAAAAAAACAGCCACATGAAAATCGGCCAGTGGTGAATGATGCATTTTTAGCTTAGTCGCTAAACAGGAGTGGCTTCGCTAACAATAAAAAGTCAAATAAAAGTTATAGAACTTCATAGTTCAAGGTAGCGCTGGTTAGTTGGATTGCACGTCACGTACAGTTAACCTTTTTATCGGGCCTGCCTGTGGTCTCATCAGTCGATGCAATTCTTTGCCCGCGGCGCCGGCTTAGCCGAGGGACACGAACCAATAGAAAAATATTTCATTGTGTTAGCATTTCAAATGGCGAGTGAAGGGTGGAGAAGAGGGCATTTGAGGGGTGGTGGGGGAAGAAGCTCTAACCGATCATTGCCAGCAGAATTAATTGCCTATTCCGAGAATAATGTCCCTTACCCATGATCCTCGGAGGGCCGAACGCAAGCGGAGGCTACTTTTTTTTGTTCGGTGTTTTCAAACAGAAGAGCGCTTAGGGGTACCGGCCATATTAGGGGTTTAGCCCAGTCCCCTAAAGGCCGAGAAAAATAATCAGAAGCGGTGAACCAAACTCGACTAATCCACGCCCTAATTAAAAACACAGAACTCGATTACATTTTTTCTGTATCGTGGATCAACAAATAAATACTTAAAGAAAATATTAATACACTTTATTAAGGTAAAAACTAATCTAACACCTTCATTCTGCAAGAAATAAAACTAAACTAAAAGGAGCCAAGTTCGGCTTTCAGCCAGCAGTGGATAAATGGCTAAAGATGGAGCTACAATGCTGGTGCTTCTATCCTTTTATTTAAGGGGATTTGAGTTCAGGCTCTGTTACACATTGCCCAAGCACATGCAATGACCCCAACTGATATTGGTGCATCTTTTAGCCATATCTTAATCTAACCTTTATAAAGCACCGTGGCTTTTCAGACTCAAAACAGCATTAAGAGCGAGTATTGTTCGGACCGCGGGAGGAGGCAGCCCTTGGAGACAAGTCCACAGAACAGCATGGCCTGGACCAGGGCAGGAGCCCTCTGGAAAAACATCTGCTAATGCACTCCAATCAGTGGGAAAGCTAAACAAAACCCCAACGGCTAACAAAAGGCAGAAGAAGATTGGGATTTCGCTTCCCCCTTGCACCCCCCGTCGGGCCATCCCAAACGCGCCATCCTCCATATCAACGGCTAAAGTCCTATTGCGTGCTCGGTGTCGATTTCATCCCTCAGCAGACGGACAGGCGAATTCGCAGCAGTGCCCATTACACGCCTCTCCGTCACTCATTGTGAATTCAGTCAACGAAGTCAATCTTATTAACTTCCGCACCGGTTCACACATGACATTTTCTTCCATTTTCTCGCCTACATCAAAAACATCAATTAGCAGCTCGAAAATGGGAAGGAGCGAATGACAGGGCCCGATAACGCCGACTCATTTGAAGCCGAGGGTGAATCTATTCTCCGGTTTTGAATGTGTTCATTACAATTGCATTTTCAAAGAAGACCTCCAAATAGCAAAGAAATTAAATTTATCTCCTAGAAATGTCCAGAAATTGTTTTTCCCCGCTCTTCTTTCTTTTTCTTTTTAATCCTTCGTCTATCTCTCGGCCTCAGTGGGTGACACAAAGCATTGTGGCGCCGCGTTTTCTTTTTCTCATTAGAACAGATGACAACTGCCACAGAAGTTGAAACCCTATATCTAACCTCTAATATAAGCTATGAAAACGATGGCTTTTAAAAGAAGAAAAACCTTTCTATTAGGTACACAGGTACTGACCTACAAAAATACTAGTGCAAGAAAAATCTACCTTGGCCTTACAATGGGATGTATTATCTGATTGAGAAATATAAATTGTCTTATGTACAACTGTTAACAGCAAAATTATTTTTCCCTTTAAAAAATATATATATTTTACAATTATTTTTTAGATTTGCAGGACATCGGCACATAATAAAAGCCCATTCATTTCCACCCAGGACATGGATGATCTTAGTCTATAAAACTAATAGAAATGTTATCTATGGACATTATCAATGGGTACTAAGTGTTTTTTTTTGTTTTGTTATTACAGCTAAATTAAAATGGTAATGAAACCACATTATTTCCTTTAAATAAATACAAAAAAAAAATATTGTAATAGTGAAAGGTTTGCACAGACAGTTAAGGATTTACTCCTTAAAGATATTAAAAATATATACAGTATATAACAAATAAATACATAATTTTACTTAATTGTTATCATTTATTTAATTTAATAATAGAATTCCTCTGGCTGATAATAGCTTGGTAGCAAATCTGTTGCTGGGTGGAATAGCAGTGCAACGTGCAGGGAAACAAATGGTCTAACCCAACTTCTACATTATTTTATCCATCGTCTCATTGATCATTTCCTGCTACTCCGCATCACGTAGTGCACCAAAATGTGAAACACAAACCTGCACATTAATGAAGCTCTCATGGCTCGACTCGTCTGCATCCCTTCACTGATGAACATGTAACCCAATAAACCTTGGGCAGTAACCTTTAAGTAAAAGGCTATTTTCTGCCGATATTCAAACATTGTCAGACGGCTTCCTCGCGCTTGAGTTACATCTCAGAGGGGGTGAACAAAAGCAACTTTAGTGGCTGTGGAAAGACACTCGTAATGCAAGGGGTTGGGGGAAGGGGGTGGGGGGTGGGGGGGTGGTCACACACGGAGCTGTGCGGATCACATTCCTCCGGCCGATTGATTTCTGATCTTTTGACATTATTTAGTTGCTTTTTATTTTCTTGCCCGTCTTTTCCTCCATGTCACAAAAGACAGGGATGTCCAAACAAGTGACGGTGGGAATATCTACTATCTGTCAAAAGAGCAGGCTTTTCCCGGCATTAAAGCGGCCGAATGCTCTGACGCAGTGCCGAGAATCGGCGGGATGAAAATATCACTCTTTGTAATGGGGGCTAATCAGATTTCGGATGCTTCTTGCCTTCGAGCTAAGGGGAGACAGGCGGTGTGGAGACAGGGATGTAACCAATACACTTTTTTTCAGTCTATCGGTCGTCCTCTATCCCCGTGGCTGCACAAGGCCTCCGCGTTTTATCACGTCTACTCAGCCGAGGTGTGGGAAGGGAAAGCCGGCCACAGCAATATCGTATGTGAGATATTACCTTTAACTTGCCTGGTCAATACAGAAATAAAATAAAAGCCAGCATATATGTAATAACGGTTTTGGTCTGCGCTGAAGGCACTGCGGTGATCCGTTCCATTTAGATCTGATCATCTTCCCCGGTGCGTTTTCACGAGCCAAAGTCAGATTAGATCACTGTGAAAATGGCCAAATGGCTGTGTTTAGCTCCCTGCAATTATTTTGATGCCGATAATAGAGGCGGTTTGAGGTTGTTTGTATGCATGTGGCCTGATGAGTGTAACACAAAGACGCATGCGCAAGTCAAAAGACTGGTAAGTGCACACAAAGCGCTCACAAATATGAACACAAACAAAGGACATGACATTTAATTTAAAAAGCTATTAACCCATTAGATTGCTCACATGAAAAAAGTACAGTACAGTATGCATAATTACTGTGACATCTTGCTGATATTATGGCTAATATTAATGTTTTTAAGGGCTTACACTAATGGACTTTCAATGACATTGGAAAAATGTATTATCAGAATGGTACAAATATTACTAGTTCAACGAGTAAAACAGCACAACAATTTAATTTTCCAGGATTATTTTTTAGACAAATGTACAGACCTCATTGAAAAATGTGTGAACCAGGATGGTGACAAATATCTTAATTTACAGCATAGAGGTTTTTTCGCCCTTATTTTTATTTTTTTCTTTAATTTTAAATACAGCACATTGTCACTGTCACATTTTTAAGAGAAACACCATACTCTGTTGATGCAACATTTCCTAATAAAAACAGCAGCTCATTTATTTAGGACCTATTCCTTCACAATATCTTCTCTTGCCCCTCGGTCAAACCAACAAAGAGCCATCTATTGTGTCAAAGCATTGACAATAGATACGTCCCACAGAACAATGGCATATAGCTTATCAGCTATTTGGTTTGGTTTTATTTGTGACCCACTGGGGCTTTGAGAATAACCCCTGACAAGGCAATGACCGTGAGTAAAACATCCCCGGGGAGTCAGGGTGGAGGGTGGTTTGAGCGCGGCTCTAGAGAGAGGGCCGCTTATCTCGGCAAAAGAAGACGACATCTGTAGTTCTGGTCTTCATATTCGGCTAGGTTCTTCTCACTCCAATAAAGTTAGCCCGTATCACCAGATTGCCGGCCCTTCCTATCTACAGTACCTTCCAAATTACTTTGAAGTGTCCCGCTTTCATGATAGGCAGAACTGAGGTTAATTGGGTTGCCAAGATCCTCAGTCATGTACCTCTAAAAGAACGCAAGTCCATTTCCTTGAGTTTCCCTGGACTTATTTAATAAACACTTCAGCCCAATTTTAATTTCCCACCGAGAGACGGGAGAGGGGTGGTGCTGCAGATGTGGGGAAGAGGAGAGAGATCACCGAGCCTTGCAGTTTGTTTGTTCCGGCTTGTTTATTCTGCTCGTCTTTGCACTCTTACACTGTAATTTCGATCGATGTATACATCTCCTCAAAGCCCTACGCTGCACAGCCAATTCCCATTTGGACTTGTCAGGCACCTTATGCTGTTGCTGCTATTAAATATATACAAACAATACTGCTGACATCGTTTCCTAATATCATAAAGCTGTACCACTGGCTGGCAAAACAATATAGTTCCTTCATACTCCTGTACAGCACCTACACACAAACCATGTTTTTGTGTGTGCACTCAATGTGTGTGTGGTATTGAGTCTGTCACTATTCTAATGTGCCACCCATTTTTTTCTTTTTTTAAAGTGCTTTGACACTGGGACAGCCCCAGTGCGTATTTGTTCACCGTAGGCCAAGGGTTAGTCACTGCACAACAGCACCCATCCTCTACAAATTACTTCAACTTTCACTTGCCATTAGGAAGTACATGAGGTGAATCAGCCCCTAGTGAAAGATCTTGTAATTAACATTGATGCATGTGTGTTAAGGTTACTGTAGACACTGGTTGTATGGAGAAAGGGGGCCCACTGGGGTCTGTCAGTGTAATTACGAGTTGCTGCCACAACACTGTGGCCAGCGCACTCCCCGCTAATTCAATCCATCTTCATTTCCAAATGCAACGCCCCTCCTATTGATGGATAGTTATCATTAGAGAGTGACAAAGAACTGGAGCAACTGAGGCATGAGAGAGAGGGCGTGTCTGTGTGTGTGTGTGTGTGTGTGTGTGTGCGTGCGTGCGTGCATCGGGCCTAATGTTGGGGAGCAGGAAGACATATCTGCTCAGACACACGCCATCGGCTTTCCACAGCGGGATTATATATTACCGCTCGGACCGGGTGCGGAGAAGACGTCGATGGAGGGCGCCGCGGCGGGTCAGGGGACCGCGGGCGCGCGGCTGGGCCCTTCGTACGCGGCCGCGCGGGGGAGGCAGCAGCAGAAACAGCGGCTGGCGTACGTGTTTGTGAAAATAACACAAACAGTTTGGCTCAGAGTGACCCTGACACACTGGGAGGCTCTGGCTCAACTCACCCGCCTTTTATAGCATGCTGTTCACTAGACTGCTGACACACGCACGCACACACACGCACGCACACACACACACACAGGTCTAAGCACTGGCTGCAGCCTAACAATAAACCACAGGCTGGGATTGAAGGCGACTCCTCTATATTTTCAGCATATATATTCAGTCTTGCCTGCGTTTCTTAATTATGTGCTGTGCCCATTTTCCGTGGGATGGGGGGGGGGGGGGGGGGGGGGG
>JAODLL010000011.1:863976-880930 GCA_026546735.1 Forbesichthys agassizii
ATATAAATAAATAAATAAGTAAGCGTGAAGTGTGTTTCCTTGCATGTGTAAGGAGAGCATGTGTGAAGAGAGATCGAGCGCACGTGAGCAAGCGCTCTCGTGCGCAGGCGTGAGGAGCTGGAGCGCCTTGTTACTGAGGAACAGAGCATGTCGCAGATAAGAGGGCGATGGCGTTCAAAGGAAACGCTGGGCCCGCAAACCACGCGCAGGTTTTTTCGACATCGTCGCCTCGCTGTCCCTTAATGAGCCTGGAGAAGGAAACCTGTCTGGTGTCCACGAGTAAGTAGGGGGACTTTTTTTATTCAAAATAAACTCTCCTGTCTTCCCCCAGTCACGCTGCACGGCTTTTTATTCAAATCTCACATACAGTACACATCTGTCACACAGCCAGTCCGGCCTTGCTGTTTATCTAACTCAGAGAGGATGTTAACAAGACAAATGAATGAATAAATACACAAATAATGCGTTTAGGTAATGTTAATAATGTATGAAATAGAAGCTGTGTTTTGACAGTAGCACTGCACTAAGGACTTCTTCCCAAGTTTTGTGACAGGTTTTGTTTATTCCTTTCCCAGAATGCAACACTTTAGTCTTTTGAACATATTGTATGGCCGGTGCCTGCTACTGGTAGCACGCATCACTGATGGAGAGTTGACACAATACACTAATAAAGGAATAGGCGTTTGTCCTATTAAATTACGATAATGCATAAACATTCGATTGCCATGGCATGGAGGTATAGTTTTAACCCCCAACCACTCGGCCTCCCTTCTGTTATATTAGTGATAAAGCATTCTAATACTGTGTTCAATTAATGGTACATGTTTATAATGCCGACAAACTAAGAATGATCAGCAGGCCAGGCAGGCACACACACCTGCATCACTCGCAGTGTTCCAAACGTACAGGGGAGCCGATCAAACATTCAAAGAAACTGGCTGAATTAAACTGAAATAAGGCTTTACATCAACATTCTTTCCTGGGCTGACAACAAAAGTATAGCCTGGCACACAGCCACTGTTGACGAGTACCCAGCCTGGAAGACCAAGAAAATAAAAGCATACGCACATCTAGAATGAACCAAACAAAACAATTTAAAAAAAGTTCAAACATGTTATGATTGGAAGGGCTCAGAGGAACTGATTCAAATAAATTGGAGGTGAGTAATATTCAGATTGGCCTGACACAAATCAGAATACATTGTCTAGAAAATAAGTTGGAGAAAATAAGAGGGCCAGGGGACAATGCAAAATGACTCTAAAAGCATAGGCCTACTGTTTGTGGTGTTTAAACAATTTAAACCTCTTTCCCCAGTGTGTGCAGGTATCAGGCAGTTAACACAGTGAAAACGACGACCACTGGAGCTTGTGACGACAGTCACACCAAATGTGCACTGACCCAACTCCTTTCAAGTAGTATCCTTTAGCAATCAATTGGCTCAGAGAACATATAAACTGATATTGCAGTAGAGACTGATCCAATATTTTTAACAAGACTATATAAGTTATAACTGCCTATTTCTCTACTTTCGTGACTTTTCAGTCCTGTTCTGACACCGCAAAGGCAAAATGGTTATGACAACACAGGAATACACAGTGAAATGCAGCATTATATCATGAAATAATTGCCCATTTCTAATTTCCAGATATTACAGAATGTTGCATCTGCTGCAATATCACATTGATTTATCATCATCTTTTTTAAACCAAAAATAACAAGAAAAATAAGCTTACTTTAGAAGTATATAACATTTATGACTGAAGGGAATAGCACTCTAACTAACTACTGCATTATACTGAATTTTTATAAATCATGTCTAAATAAACACATGAAATTATATTAAGTATAATAGAAGATATCTATTTACCCTCACATACGAACACACCTAAAACAGTCCAGAGCGCTCTAAATTCTGCAGACTACCCCTGGGACGCTTACTAAATCACTTCACCCCATTCTCAAAAGTTCAATCCAAACTTCCTAGAAGAAAATAATAAAGAATATCTGCAGACATTTCAGAGGAAAAACAAAGAGTGCTACAGAAGTAATATTGTTTGTAATCCCACACAGTTCTGCTCTGTACCACACTGAGAACAAGACAGGGTGATGTGTTTCAACAAAAGCAAATCACTGCCACTCACTCAGACAGATATTTGTAAGCAACACACAGGGATTAAGATCTCATCTCACTGAGTTTGTGTATAGTAGGCTATAACATTTACTAGTCTAAATATGCCACTTAGAAGCGTCTAAATTGGACATAAAATACATTCATACCATCGTATTTGAACTAATATGTACATTATCCTCGTCAGAACCTCTAAACCAACCCCACTCTTGTTGCACAGCTGAAATTGCAGCCTCTTCCATGCCATTGCTGGGAAAAGGGGACGTCACCGAGTCCTTACCACAGCCTGCCTCACTCAGTCTAACCCCCCCCCCCCCCCCCACACACACACACACAACCTCAACTGTGGCCTCTCTCCTCAAACCCCATTCCATCACAGGAGCCCGCCTCATGTCTTCCCTCCCTCCCTCTCATGGCCACAGCTCAGCGCTAATTGGTAAGTCTGTTGAACTGTGCCAGCACCAACAATGAGACACCTGGAGTTCTGTCAAAACAAGTTCCTTTGTGAAACAGCCTCCAGTGTTAATACAGTAGCATAGGCTGCCTCTCAGTCATAGGACCGCACCATGCGCGCTGCGCAAACATAATCTGGTCTGGGTAGGGGTCATAGGTCAGTGTCAGGACCATGATCCTAATAACTCCTATGACCACATTGTCTTAAGACTACTTACTGTATTTCCACTCTGTTGGCACTACGTATCTGTTATCTGTGTCTTATAAGTGGGTCAGGACGCCCCTAACGGGACGCTACTCTACAGGATTCTATATTCATGTTGAATTACCTTTTCATGTTGTTATCTGAAGACATTTTCCTGTGCTGTACAGTTACAATTTACAGTATACAGTACAGTGTATGGTACAATTAAGATATTGTGGTTTTGCATGCATGGAAAGGAATCGGAGGGTGCCAACTATGAACTTGTCTTTGGGGTTTGTTTGAAACGTGTCCTGTGGCCTGTGTCATTGAAGACAGGCCATCTGCTTTGTCCTCTGGCTTCAGCTGGCTTGTTGTTCCGGAAAAGCTCACGCGATGACGCCTGTCACTTCAAACCACGGCGAGTTAAGTCTGAAACTCACTGGCGTGTCGGACACAAGGATGTTGGCGGTCGTGCAGACTGAAGGTGTGTTTGTAAGACACAAACACAGAAACGCAGACGGGCACGCCCAGCGCGAATCCTGCCCTACCTTGTCAAACAAGTTCTTGCAAAGTCCCTAAGACGAGGGGAAGGGGTGGGAGGATTGGGAGACCTGACGTGGGTTCAACGGAGATTTGCTTCCAAAACTACATGCACGTTAGCTTATCAGTATTAGGCCTAGTATCATTTCATGGTTAGGTTTCTTTTGTTAACGTTGAAATGCAACATTTCAAGAAGCTCCCTCTCGGAAAGGACAGGAATTAGTATCTCTTCTATGCTTCACCATAAGAGCACAGAACTGGTGACAGAAAGTTACAAGCCAACATTTCCTGCAATGAGTGTATAGAGTTCCTCTATTCATGTTCTTACTCTATTTTTTAGCACCACTTTTCTGACAAGACGCGTTTGAGAGTTCTACTTCCACAACCAATCACAGCCTTCTGCTTAAGACACCTTTAAACCAGATCTTCAACCGGTGAGTGTTACAATCCCTTTTGAAACGCACGCACATAACTCACTAACACACATCGATGCACTTTATGCGAACTCCGCAACATCATGCACGCTTCTGTCAAGCCCAGATGCCATTAATCAAGAGAGTCCTCTTCAAAACAGCTGCTAATAAGATGTGGATAGAAAGACATAAGATAAAGATTCACTCACCACCACCCCCCCCAACCTCCGGATGGTAAATTCATACACGAGCAGAACAACCCTTCAATCATCTCTCAATACAATGGCTCCCAGACTAGTTGAAAGATATCTTGCTATGATGTCATAAATGACATGACACTGACTGACATTGGCATTTTTGGATAGAAAACTATTTCAAGCCAGGTTTGTATCATCAGTAGTCTTCCACATTTGCCAGTGGCTCCACAGGACCAAACACACTCTGCCATCTCTGCCCCGGACCATAACAAACCCTTGAACCAGAATGACCCAGACACTGCATCCAGTTAGCTACATGTGAGACATGTGAGTGTGGGCCTGCAAACAGAAGCATCCCCCAACACACTGAAGTGATTTAAAAGCCAAAACCAGTGTACAGTGCATCGCTATTGAACAAATCAACAACGAAAACACAAACATGTATGCCTTATGGGGACCGGGAATACCTTTGAGTGTAATGTGTTTACTGCTTGCTCCTTGACAAGTGCAAATATAGTGTAACATCTACCTAACACAGCGCCCATCACAAATAATCATATTTTAATAGAAAACGTTACATGTTAAGCATAACAAAGCACATCAGCAACAAAGCATCAGCACTGAATGAGCACACAAGCAGCACAGCAAAGCATGAATAGCACAATCACCAGAATTTTGGTTATTCATTACTGTTTTTGTTTTTAAATCATCAGTGGTTAATTTGTGTGTGGCATCAACCAAAAAAATCTAACAAGATATTTTTGGAATTCAAAGTTCTCTCACCAACTGAAATTGGTGAAGGCTCAGATCTGACTGTCCAGGGAATTCCAAGCAGAAGGGGCCCTGAAAGGCAAAGATGGATGTTCCCAAGTCACACAATTATATCAGCTCTCCGTCTCTCTCTCCGTCTCTCTCTATCTCTCTCTCTCTCTCTCCACACACACACACGCACGCACACACACACACACAGTACACACACACGTGCACGCACACACACATTCCTAGCCTCCCTGCCTTTTCAGTTATTTAACCCAGTACTTCCTCTGTGCAGGCTTGGTTTTCTCCAGGGTGCATGTTAAGCACCATTATTACACACTTAACACAGAGAGAATAGGAAAACACTGGCTCCGCACTGCTAACATGGCTGTTGTACTGGCTACTTGGCTGCTAACGCAATACTTTACTTGGGTAGAACATTTTCACTTTCCAGCATTCACCTTCAGATACGCGGGGGCTTTTGTTGCTCCAGGGATCACACCAACCTCTTAATATTCATCATTTAACTATTTCATTCCACTATGTCATGATACTTACCAACAATAGACGGTAATAGATGCGTTTCACAGACAACCACAGCAGAGTAAACAAACAATGGTAGGTAAGCCTTATACAAAAAAATATTGGTGCGTTTGATTTAGGTAGGACCTAATTATTAGGAATGAATAGTTTTGTTGATGCTTGCTAATCAGAACACCTGAATCAAACATGCCCATTACTAACTGTATTAGATGCACGTGTGTGCACTGTATGGCACTCAGAATACAATTAAGATGGTCCCAAATCAGATCCCTAGAGCAAGCCCTTTTAGTAGTTAATTAATGTACAGTGAAAATAAAATATTGTCGGTAAGTGAACAGTTAATCATGCTTTAGTTCTACCCAATACACAATAGCTATGCAGTTTAATCAGGTATAGGAGAAACTGTGAATGTGGCAGATTTGTATCTACAGTAGTGCCGCTATGAGCCAAATCAGACCTCTTGTCATTTTGTAAAACATCAGGCAATGGAAGATGACGAGTGGGGGAAGAAAAGAAGGAAAAAGGATGAAAATATTGGAGAGGGAGATAAAGAAAAAGTTGAGGTATTTGTGTACAAAGGAAAAAGGTAGCACACTAAATACAGTCACATGCACACAAAAAGTGAGATTTTGTCTGTTGTCTACATAAGTCGCTGCATACTGTACTGGTTCACTCCCAGTCAAAGCCCAGTCAAAGCTACTGTGTGGGGCTTACTTCTGTGAACGCGGTTCACAAGCTCATATATTTGTACTTTTGCTTGACCCCAGCAAGATCTTGATATATTTTCAGAGGAGGAATATAGTGAAGGATGTGGTTTTTGGTGTCACACACACAGACACTCACTAGGCTAAAATGTAAAGTCAGCATGTTTGCATCTGATTTCCTATGGGCCTAAGTTTACAGGGTCAAATACTGTACAACGACAAAGAAAACTAAAAAAATAAGTCTTCACATTTATATTTATATATATATACGTGCACGCGCACACACACACACACACAAAACACTTTTATTAAGGAGCAAATGATGCACATAAACAGTAGAGTACAACAGCAAACCCTACTGCTGTTCTTTTGTATCTCTGTAGAATATGTCCTTGAGCTGCCCTAAAGACAATCAATGATAGTTTTGAACCGAGAAGGTATGCTAGGCATTCACAGACACATTTAACATTTAACTGACAGCTATAGCTATGTCCATGTAATTGTAGAATAAGGCCTTCCAGTGTTGTGGTATCATTGCTGACTAAGCCAACACAGGCGCGATTGTCTGCGGGAACAGCTGGGACAGAAACAATGTCTGTCTGAGGTGGCCTCATTTGGTTGTCAGAGCTCCCAGGACTGACACAACGTCTCGACCGCCTCGCAGCTTGGCAAATGCTGGTGACCTACACGTGACCCCGAACCAGCGCTTTGTCTTGAGAGGCAGATGGCAAATATGCACCCCAGTCTTATGTAGTGTACGAGGTTAGAGATGCGAGCTAGCCCTGTTTGCCACGCTGTCGGCGGAACCCAAAACCCACCGCTAGCACTACGCATGCCCGGGAGACTTAGCTTTCACTCCCGGGAGACAAATGTGGTCAGATGTTGTAAGGCGTCGCTACAAACGAGACGCCATGGAAGGAAGCATTTCAATACTCAGGTGGGAAGTTCGCAACAGGGTGTCTGAAGCCAGCGTTAAGTCCAAAAAAAGGAAGGCCTCATAGTAAAATCCTAGGGGGTCTGTGTTTGTGTGTGTGTGTGTGTGTGTGTGTGTGTGTGTGTGTGTGTGTGTGTGTGTGTGGTGGGTGGTGACTGCAGACCCCAAAGCCGGTCATTAACAGCACAAGAGGTCATGCCTCACAGAGACCTGAGACATTGTCTGGTCAGTCCAGGTGCACGGCCCATTCAGACCACAGGAAGTCCTCTTTATCCCCACGTCTCCAAACTGAGAAGAGAAGCGGTCGAGGAGCGCCTGTGTTATTCCTGTTTTTTTCCTCGCACTGACCGAGAGGAGCTGTCCATCGGCCCACCACCATAGAGGTCGACTTGGTCTCTGTGTGTGTGTGTGTGTGTGTGTGTGTGTGTGTGTGTGTGTATGTGCGCACACGTCACTCTACTAAGCTCTACCGGCTTGTATAATATCAAAACAAGTCAACTCTTTTCACAGGCCTGCTTTCCTGTGCGCATTCTTCAGCGAAACAAGCGCGACTGAATGGAAAAAGTGAGCGTGATGATTGGTTGTAAATAGTCAGGTGGGGGGTCTTGTAGGCCATAAAATAAAGGACAGATTCCATCACTTCCTCCACACCAATTACCATACAACCATGCTTCACTATCTGTGTATACAAGCACACACACGCGCGCACACACGCTCTCTCTCACACACACACACACAGGAAGGGACAGTTGGCAAATGGTTAACACTCCAGCCATCCCCTGCTGTCAGTGAAAGGCCTGAAAACAATAGAGATATTGTCCTACCAGAGCAAGACTCTAAGGATGTGTGTGTGTGCGTGTGCGTGTGTGTGTGTGTGTGTGCGCGCGCTTGTGCTCTGAAGCATGTGTGCATTTCTGTCCCAGTTTACATAATGCCAGTATAAGAAACATGATCAATTGTTTGACATCCAGCACAATAGAAACACGCCATTAAATTCACATTTTTGCTTTGCATTACCTATCAGCAGGCTATATAGGAACATTTTGCCTAGTATAACGTCTGATGTTGTAAGTCAGGCGTCACTACGCAAGGCTAAAAATAAAAAATTATAAATTAAAAATAATATGACTTTCAATAGGGCCAAGAAAGGACTCATTGAAACTTTTATTAAATTAATAAATGACCAATTATTGTTAAAACGACTCAGTACATTTTAAACAAATGTATTACAGTAATTTGTTACACAGTATTGCCGTGTCAATAAGTTACAACTACAAACCTTGGGTTAGGTAATGTGGACACACATACATGCACACACTCTCAATAACCCTTTCCAAATCTGTCACAGATGTGTGTAAAATTCCAGGTTTACGCTACTCCCCCACCAGTGTCCATAAAGCAAACGACGTTGAGTTAAAAGTTATGAACGCCAACTTGGCATAACTGGGGTTTCTAATGAAATGTCACTAGTAAGTTATGTGAGGTAAAAACACTCCAAAAGAAAAAGGTATGTCACCACTGAATGCATCTCAGAAAATACAACAGTAGCCTGTAAATGCTGCTTAGCTTCCAACCAATGGCATTATAGTTCAATGGCAGTGGGTTTTAAGGCTGCCTACAGGGGTGGTCAGACATTTCAAAGGGACCTATGTTGGCCCCTGTTGAGGGCGTCGTGACCTGGGGCATACAACGTGCCCTCAGTTGAAGCTGCCTGCATGAGGTCACATCCTCTTTTCTCTGCTGACCCTCCCGTGTTCGACCTCGACCGACCCCTCTCGCCAGAAACGCTACAACCATTTCCCCTGTCTGTCTGTGCCTCTATTTCTGCCAAGTTCTCCTTCCTGGTGAGTTACACACCACCCTGACGGTGTTTATTCATATCTAGCGGCTATGCCAGCTCAATGGCTCTGGTTCGAGCATTCGCCTTGAGACTGGAAGCTCACAAGTCAAACCAAGACAAAATGGCACCTCATGTGTCAACGCCTAACGTAATATGAAAGTGCTAGGTTGGGGAAAGAAGTCTGTGCGACCTGTGTGTCCAGGCGTATTTACGGTAAATACATACATACATCTTTCTCCATATCAGCAACTGTCTTTCTAACAGTTCGAGGGTCACTTGAACTTAACTTATCCAGATAGCCTATATCGACTGGCTCTTATCAACGTGTACGCTCACAGCCTGAGGAGAAGTGGAGGTGCCTGGGTATTTCCTCCCTTTCCGAAAGCAAAAGAAACCAATGTTCACGACGGCGTTTATTGACAAGACAAATACGTAGCAATACGCAAACGCCGCGGTGGAGAAAACAAAGAGGGACACGGAACTCGTGTGCGTGACGCTATCACCTGCATCCTTCAAGTTGTCCCCAGTAGTCTGTATTGCATATACTAGGTATAGCATCCAGTATGATGCAAGCAGGAGAAACGTCCAATCAAACCGCTTTCTCAGCGAGACGTGGACAGGTGAGAAAGCTGCACAGAGGGTGTGCCAGCAGTACAAGCTGCATTTCACATTCAATTCCATCCCTGCATTGCTAAAGCTGAAGATGCGTGCCTACGCAGTAATGCCTCAGAGTGTACCAGACTGGGTTCATGATGAAACAAGTCACAAATAGATCTAAATATACGATCGATGGCGTAAAAAACTGAGCTATGGACATCTGCAGAGCAGGTAACATTTTCAAAAGAGGCTTCTCAGCCACTGCAATACTGCCATCGACCTGCCTTAAAACAGGAATAGTAAGGCAAAAGCTAAGGATGTGGTGAGCTGGTACAGTCGGTATTTACAGCCATATGACTCAGAGCAGAATAAAACCCAAGTATTTACCTGCAGCTTTTGTTGCCTATGACTAGTTTAATGACTTCAGAGTAGACAGGCCCTCTTCTTTATTCCTCCCAGCGTCTCTTAAAATAACCAACTAAAGACAGGGTCCCCTGAACTCTGTAGTATAAAAATATCATTGGCATCACTGCGCTGGGCTTGTTTTGTTCAAAAGAACACTGTCATCGACAGCTCTTTGTCTTAAATGCAACTCTTGACAGTGAGTTTCTCTTTCAAATAAACAGCCTCGTCGACTCCTGCTATTCTGGGCTGTGCTTAACTTAAACGGGCAAAATACCAAAGAGGTCATAGCTCACCCAGTTTCACTTACTGTTGGACTGAAAGACATTTGATATGTCATGTATTGCGGACAATAAAATAACTCCAATGTTAGAATGTCTTATGTGATGTAGAAGCGCTTGTCTTGATGTAATTTACATGACAAATAGCAACATAACATCAGCAACACAAACTGCTACAGCTGCTAAGTGCGATACAAATACAAGGCCTACAATACACATGATATCTAGTAGAGGTCTACAAACTTAAGAGTTCAAGTTAATCTAAAAACTGCATAAAAAAAGGATTTACATGACAAAATAAACCGATTGGACAACTGCAAACATAAGCAACAACTGTGCCAATAAGGGCCAACGGCATTAATGGTCACTTAAGTAACCCTGCTCACACCTCATCGATTTTCCTGGCTTGCTAACCAGCATGGACTCTCCACATTCAACCTTTCCAGTGACCTCCTGAATAACCTTCTTGCCTGTGGCAAACAATCAAGTGTATCTTCAACTCTCCATACCGGCGTTACTAGCCTCTGAGATGCATGCTTTGTGCAAGTACGGTATATATGCTCCTATGGATGTCTGAAAATCTCCTCCCAGAGTTCTGCTCTGACGCCACGGCTAATGTAAACATCATTGAAAGAAACACCCACGACTGTGAGAGCATTAGGGTATTCTCACAGAAAACAACAATACAAAAATAACACAGTTTGACTTGCTGCTAAATATGTATCTGGCTCACAGCAATGCAAGCAAGGCTGGTTGCTTTCCCTGGACATACGTGTTTGTCCAACAAACAACTGCAACACCGGCGTGGTGTAACTCATCAGCAACCACTTAAAGACACAGGCTCAGCTTTGGTGGATTGCTTTCTAAACTTTACTTCTGTACGCACAGTAAGCCATAACAGGCAGATAGATAGTAGTAGCTACTGTAGGTAGAAGTCCCTGCAATTTAACGGTAAACGGAGTTGTGTGCATTATTTTTCTTGTCTTTTTCAGTTAGTCAAAAAAAAACATCCATTCAACAGGTCTCATAGGGAAAATGAAAGGGATATATATAAAGGTGAAGAGGTTTTCAATAAAAGGCGAGAGAGAAAGTCCAAAGGGTTGGTCTCTCTGTCATAAACGAGGAAGGAAGAGCTGGGGAGAAGTGTTAGGGGGAGGGGGTGGGGGTGGGGGGGGGGGGTCGTGGGGGAGGGAGGGACCAAGCTGAGTGTTACTTACAACAATGTGTGCCGGTGATGGGGACCTGGCATCTTTAAGTGCTTGTCTACTCTGAAGACCTCCTGGTTGAACATCTAGCAGGGGCCATTTCATCTGTAGGTACTGAATGGCAGAAAGAAAGAAAGAAAGAAAGAAAACAAAACATGTTAACAATCCATAAACCAAAAAACATAACAGTAACAAGTACAATTAGACAGAAAACGACTCCAATTGATGGACACTAAAGAACTAGAAAGGCAAATAAAGATTCCGAGACGGATGGCATGTGGGGTGGGAATGTTCTAGAGCATGCAGCTGACATTTCAACAGTGCACACAGCAGTACTAGCAACAACATGATCCAGTGCTTACTTTTATAAACATACTGTTGGCTTTAATAGCTGGACACCCAATACTCAGTGATCAGGAAATGAGTTTTGTTTTGTTTTTCTCTGGAGATTTATAAAAAAAACTAGTTTGACAGAATACATGTCTGGTGTTATTATTAAAACCATATCTTCGATTGACTCACTCTTTTGGAATGAAGGGCTGTTATACAGGTATGTTAAAGCCATACTCATATGGCTTTATGGTGACTTAATGCCGTAAATGTAACTGTTGTGGACAAAGTGACTTTTACTGGGAGCAGCCTCACAACCTATAAAGTGTTTAAACATGCTCTGCTGTGGCAAAACCTCCTGACGCCTTCGTATAAATGATTGACTTGGCCTTTATCAGAAGTTTTGCTCCGTCTCTCCCTCTCACATACACACACACACGCACACAGAGGAAGGGATAAAGCGAAACACAGGCCATGGGAGACTTCTGTCTGTGTTTTATGTGTCTGGGCAGAGCAGAATGTTGACTGCCCAACCAACACTTATCTACATTTCTCTGGTATTACCACCACGAAGGGCAACAGTTGTTGTCCCAAGTCATGCATGGCTTATAATCATGACGGAGAGGGCAAAGGTTTAAACCACACCTAGGTCTGTCCTTTTATATGAATATCTGGAGTCTTGTGGCTGATATGAGGTATTTGTTATCGCCATACAGTACTGTATAATATAACTGTACAGGTGTAATTCATACTATTAAAAAGAGCTGCCATCTTCAGTGGACTATTACAGCGCCATGCATTTCCCCTTTTTCCTCATTTAAAATTCTTTGCTCATGGGGAGCATTATGAGTACTTTCCGGAGCCCTCGGGCTAAAGCTCACACACCAGCCAATGATCCCTTGTTGGTAACCTCTGGGCAGTGTGCAGTCTAAGCTCTGCTGTCATGGCCACCTAGTTTGGGAGAGTACAGAGGTCAGGAGTCCATCAGAACCTAAATTAATTACATCTACAGGGGTAAGAGTAAGCCGATTGTTGTCGTGTTAATGAGTAACAATTGTGTGAAAAATAAACAAACCCTTTACCGATATGAGTTGAAAAACAAACTAGTTGCTTCAACTGAAAGAAGAAAAAAAATGAGATGAGTGGTACAGCAAAAGAGACGAGCATTATTGGCGCAGGCTAACTAAAACACTGGAGGGTTGCAGGACCATTGCTTAACCTTGGGACCACCAGCCGTAATACTTGATAACCCCAGTCATAAAACATATATGGTGTAAACTCAACTTTAAACAGGGGCCTTCTTAATGCATGCAGGTCTGTAGCACATCAAGTGAAAGGTTCTAACGAGTCACCTTGGCCTTGGATCATGGCCTCTGGTCCAGGTGAGACAAAGCAACCAGATTACACTGCCCCGCTACCTTCCTAGCAACAAGTTGGCCCCTAGGTGACGTGTCTCTAATCTAACAGTTACAGTGACCCTCGCTCTTTGCCAACTGTCTCATTGCCTGTCCTTTAACTAACAAAGAAAGCAAACACAAACCACCCCCTCTGTGGTACTGACTTTGTCAAAACTCTTAAATCTCATAATTCATAGACACACTCTTGTTTCAATGTCACATAACCAGCAGCCAACGTTTCAGGCTTGTACCATTGTCAAGGTTAACGCCCAGCCTTTTGTCTGTGTACAGCTTCAATTCTGTATCATTTTACAGCTGAGACACCCAGAGCTGGGTGTGCACGTCATACTACGCTCATGATCTATAATAATTATAATCAGCAAAGAATTTTTTTTTTTTTGTTTGGTTATTTTTTGCAGATTTTCTATCTTTGTTCTTTCCGTCGCATCATCCAGTCTTTTATGAAATAGTATACAATAACCTAGCAGTCGCAGCATATGGTGGTGCTGCATAGAGTACAATACCGGCCATTTGACAGTGGGAAAACAAGTTGTTTGTATTCACGCACGTACGTGTCAGTGCGATACGATCCGTTCTGGCTGCAACTAAATCAGTGATAATTAGCGAGCGATTCACTGCAGGGTGCCTGCCGGTCGTTGGCGCTGGAGGGAGGTATTAACTCCATGATCTTGACTACAGTCCCTGTAAGCAAACACTGCCTGTTCTTTCTCCACCGCTACCACTCATTTATGACCCCCAGAAGGATTTTACTATTACAAAAGTGGGTTTGTTTACATTTGTTTGTCTGTCCCTAGGATGGAAAAGAAAAAAAAAGGATTGGTTGTAAAAGCAGCAGAGTTGCGCCCTTGTGGGGTTTTTATAGACACCCTAGACTGGGTATTAATTGACATGGAGGGGAGGGGGGGGTCACGTGGAAGACGGAGGAAGAGAGTGACAGAGCTGCTGTCATCTCCAGCATGAGGTAATTCAAGACAGCATTCATTGGTGCCAGAGGGGCTGGAGGCCAAGCCAGCACTGGTTTATTGGGAGTGAAAGGGTGGGGGAGTGGGGTGGAGTGGGAGTGTGTGTGGGGGGGAGAGGGGGGGGGGGGTTGGGGCAGCTGAAATTTGGATTCCGGTCATGGGAAAGCCGGGGCATCTCAGACAAACCGGGCGAACTAGGTTTTAAACGACCCAAATGTTTTGCCTCAAGCAGACACATGCATGAGGGGGAATGTATGCTGCCACCAGCGGCTAGCCTAGCGCTACCATGGAGCGCAAGTGGTGTGTGTGTGTGTGTGTGTGTGTGAGAGAATGGGGGGATATTTTAAAGAGGAGGGTGAGAGGAGTGTAAGATGACACCCTAGACTCGAGTGTAGCATTGTAGTCCAGGGAGAGAGAGAGAGAGAGAGAGAGAGAGAGAGAGAGAGAGAGAGAGAGAGCACGATATCAATCGTTCTCACGCGCTAAGCTCTCCTGCAGGTCGTACAAGCATGCCGAAGGAAAACGGCGGCCTGCCAGATCAGCAGGTTTTTCCGTACGGGACCCCCCCTACCTCCCTCCTCTGGCTGGCCTCCTAATATTCTCCTTCAAGCAGCCCTGCTAACGGATGCGCCGCCCGGGCTGGAGGAGGGCCGTGACCCCTGACCTCCCTCTCCGCCGCACCCAGCTTCTCCCCCCTCCACACTCGGTGACCCCAAAGCTCTCTCCCGCTACGAGGGAGGCCCCCCCCTTGGTAACTCAAGAGCCATTCCAATGTGACAAATTGCTCCGGAGTTCCAGGATAACTCTCTCTCTCTCTCTCTCTCTCTCTCTCTCTCTCTCTCTCTCTCTCTCTCTCTCTCTCCCTGCCCTAACTGCCCTCCCCAACACACACACACACACACACACACACACACACACACACACACACACACACACACACACACTGAGTACCTCTAACCTCTTAAAAGCCACCCAGTAGATATGTTGTAGCAGCAGGTTGTAAGATAGCGGGCATTCACTCCCCCCCCCCCTCCTTCCTTTCAGGCGCCTCAACCCCATACACCAAGACCCCACCAGCCCCTCCTCGCCCGGCCGACCACACAATGGGCCCTGAATGACTCAATTGTCTCCGATGAAGTGAAAGCCAAGGGACTCCCTATGTATCCTCCCAGAGAGATGAACTCGCTGGATTTCCTGGTCCCGCCGTCCTCTACAACTTTTCCCATAGCTACAAGAACCAGAGGGGATGGGGGGTGGGGTTGAAGAATATAAAACGTGTGTGTGTGTGTGTGGGGGTGTGGGTGGGTGGCCTTCAGAAGAAACACATTTATTCAAGATGACCCTGCGCCGCGATGGCACTGAGCGCTTGGCATGCGGCGAGCCGCTGTGCGTGTTAACCCAGATATGCTCCCACTGTCATCGCAGCACAGACAAGCTAGGGGGGGCCTTGGATTGTGGCAGCAGGGGGAAGCCGTGGCATGACACAGATGCTCGCGCATCATCCTGACGCGTCCGGCCAGTGCCCTTGTTAACGCGGATTCCGCCTCCTGTTATATTCGCACATCCCGTCATAAATGACCCCATGCTGCTGTATTGACAACATCAACATAGGATGTAAACAGTTAGCTAGAATAAAGGATTGTGCTCGATGGGCAATCCGCTACACCATCTGATGTGTTTATCACGTCAGGCCTGATGGCTGGAGAGCAGATCAGAGGTTGTTATTTTTGGATTTACAGCACAGGCGTCAAACCCATCAGACAAACTGTGGCCTGTATGTGCCAATGTGGGCCCCAAACACTGGTCCCGTTTCAAGCAGGACCCCCGGGGAAAGGCCGTCACTAAACTCTACACAGGGCTCCCCCAATCAGAGACAGACAGAGATGACGAGAGAGAGCGAGGATATGGAGCCCATCTGTGGACATACTGTAGAGGCTAAACGAAACACACCTACACTGGCCAACATACTGTAAACTCTGTACAGTATTTTCCTTGTGGCCTCTGTCACAGACGCAAAGTAGACACTTAAATCATAACACTAATCAATCAGAATAATCATAATCATATTATTATCCCAGATTGGAATAGCCCTTTGGTGAAAAGCCCAGTAACTCCCCAGAGAAGGTGGTGCCCTGAAAGCAAGGACACACTACAGATTACACCAATCAGGCTACAATAAAGAGCTTTATTTAAATCTGCACTGATCAAGGCTTATAAGAGGATCGGCGATGCTATGCAGAGTTTAAAGGATGAGCGTGTTGTTGACTAAACTAGATGGTGATGATAAAGATAGCTCAGCTTGAACTAAAAAAAAAAAAAAAAAGATTGAGAATGTTGTCTGGGTCTGTAGATGGAGCTGGGCGTCTTTGTCCACGCCACAGGTGCACGGGAAGATGTAAACATGCGCTTATACAAACACGGCAATTGTCTGGGCAGGAACAGCAATTTCCTGTAATTGAGCGACGCGGAAACTTAATGCAAACCAGACCCTTTGAAATCCCCCCTGGTCAAAGCGAGCCCTCAAGTTTATTGTACATTATATATGTGACAGCATGCGTGTGTGTTTGAGTGAAAGCAAGGTCGAGGACATACTTAAAATGAATATTGGCAGGAGGAGGTAAATAAATAAAAAAATATTAACAATAAAAAAATCAAAAGGAGCAGGCCAATGAAAGCAGACACAAAATGTCTCTTCATGGCTGCTTTAGTTCTTATAATACACATTTTATGAGTAAATATTGAAAGAAATAAAAAATAAAGTACACCCCACCAGTTCTGATAGCCAGAGGCGTTTTGCAACCAGGAAAATAAAAACGTGGGATTTGGGAAGGCCTGGGGTTTGTGTGCCCCGCGGCGGGAAAAGGTCCACTGGGCCTGTATTTTCTCAAAGCTCCAATCGCTAGGGGGTTCCACTGGCCCCGGTAGCACCGTGGCCGATGGGGTGCTCCAAAACCTTCCCTCCTGTCTTGCACCTCGGTCTGCCAACAGTCTCCACCTCCACCCCAGACTCCCCTCCCACCCTCCACCCCTAGCCCTCACTCCCTCGCAGACAAACTCAACCTGACAC
>JAODLL010000011.1:887412-919135 GCA_026546735.1 Forbesichthys agassizii
GGAGGGAGGAGGGGTGGGGGGGAGAGGGGAGCCCTCAGCCAAGCCATCAAGTTGAACAGTGAACTTCACAGTAGTAGCTGCCTCTCTATGCTCTCTCCGTTTGATGTTACCTCCAAAGCAAAGGATCAAAGGCTTGGAGTGTGGCGTGGGGAAGTCCCAGGCTCTTACCCTGCCAGCCAGTGATATATGCACAAATCTACGCCAGAAAAAAAGAGCGAGAAAGGCAGAGAGAGAGAGAGAGAGAGAGAGAGAGAGAGAGAGAGAGAGAGAGAGAATGGAATGTGGCTAAATGGTATATTGTGCCTGTAATGAACGGCTTGGAGATGATGCAATCATCTGGCACTTTTTGCGTACACTGTGACTTGGAGGGAAGGAATAAATGTCTATTTCTCCCTGTGCGTGTGTGTGTGAGTGCTTGTGCTTGCACACACACGCATGAAAATAGGCGCTAACTGCACAGAAGACTGAGGGTGAATATAGTGGGTGGAGACTGTTGGGGTAGAAGGCGGCAATAGAGCCAGTTTCCCTTCCCCCACTCACCCAATTGCAACGCTGGGTTTTACCCCCCCCCCCCCCCCCCTCCCCCAAACAAGGTGCCAATCCCAGCTGTATCTCCAACATCAAGGTGATGAGCTGTGTCATCTCCACATAAATATACAGCGTGCTGTTAAAGGGAGGACTACAGTAAACACTGTACTCGTGGAATCCTGTTTGTCTCTTGCTGATGCACGCACACACACGCGCGTGCGCACGCACACATACGTGCACGCACACACACACTCACACACATGCGCACGCAAACACACACGCACACGCACACAGTGGGCTCAGCTGGGCCAAAGATAGGAGCAGAGGTGTGCTAAAATTGACAAACCTCTACTAGAGACAAACACAGTCCACACACACACACACACACACACACACATACACTTTCCCCAAGGCTATAGGATTAAGAGGTCCAGCTGGCTGACAGCAAGCTTTTCCTTCCCACGTATGCCGTCGATCTCACCCCCCAAACAAGCCCCCACTCCAAGCTCTGCTTTAGCACCCTCCTGCACCTCCATAGCCAGAACACATGTGAACTTCACATTGATGACACACACACACACACACACACACACACACACACACACACACACACTGGAGGTGGGACTTGACCACAGTATTTAGGGAGACACGGGACACCTCGGTGTGTATTGACAAGAGCGGAGGAATGCTTCAGCCCACTTTTTTCTCATCTTTCAAAGCTGGGAAGAGGAGGGACCTAGCTAGCTAACAGGCTAGTCCCCATGTAGCCGTTTGCTCCACAGCTGTGTGGAGGGAAAAAAAAACTAAAACTAAAAAATACTAAAAGAAAAAGAAAATATATATACAAAAAAATTCAAAATAGTGAAGTGGAACAGGCCTGAGCTTGGGCCGTTCAATAAAATTATACTCGATTCCATCGAATGAGGACTTGCTGTCACATACGCAACATGCCACCACATTACGTGCTGAAACACTGCTAGCACACAGTTCATCCATCTTGGCCTAAGCCTGGGGTCAGCCCTATTCTTCAAGTTACAGATTCCTTGGGAGTCACGGCCTTGAGGAGGACACATAATAAATGCATGTTGTTGAAGGAAAAGGGGGAACGAGAGAGAGAGAGAGAAAAGGAGGGGAGAATATCAACAGAGAATTGCATGACCCCCGTCACCCTCACTCTCTACAGCACACGCCCCACCCTCAATCCCCCTAACACACTCTCCAACAGCTGTCAAATCGCTTTACAAGACGTGTGTGTGTGTGTGTGGATACATTTGTTTCGTCGATAAGAGCCGAGGAGACCAGGAACAGGTTTGGTTTGACTCAGGTATTAGCGACAGGGGAATGCATTAACTCCAACAGCAACAGAGCATAGAACATGCCTACAGCCTGAGCCAGCGATGTCATCATGGTGTTGAACCTCAAACTACTCCCCTGACCTTGAACAGGTCTCTCTCTCTCTCCCCCCCCCCCCCCCCCCTTCTCTTTTTGTTTGAACGGATACAGGGGTAGCAAACAAAGAGTATCTAGTGTGTTATACAAGAAACATTCCAAATTAACTTGACTGTTTCACAAAGTAGCTAGGAGTAGCCACTGGCGGGCTGTCCAAGACTTTGGGAGCATAATGATAATGTAGTTTCCTCAGCCAAGTGACCTGAAGCGAAAGGTCAGGGATGCTTGATTTGGATGCGCTTGGAAGAGAAACAAGGTAGCAGCGGGAGCACTATTTGAGGTGCGATCAGACCTAGACGATGCTAAAGCCAGGCTTGGAGCTGCCTCGCCCTGATGGATAGCTAATGAGAGCAGAGGAAAATCCATCCGGCAATTGGCCACGATACCATCGACAGGAGAGGATCGCTGCGCGGCTATCATCCCCGGGATGGGAGGGGAGCGATGGAAGGAGCTGCAGAAGACAGGCAAGTGTGCAGGGTTGAGGGAGAGAATGAGAGAGAGAGAGAGAGAGAGCTACAAAGATTCACAATGATGACACGTAAGTGCAAAGCGCGATTAAGGATTTACTTTCAAAAGGAGTCCCATTGATCTTTTTTGATAGACCGGCAATAAATCAAACCGGATTGACTCGCATGAGAACCAAGCCTAATCCTTTAGTTAGATCCAGGAGAACTCCGACCAAACCAGCTGTTAATTTAGGCTTTACAAGATAAAGCAGGAGAAATCTTACCTGATGTACCCTAGGGCGAGGGCTTACATCATCTCTGTAAAGCAATCAACTTATTGCCAGTTTGGAGAGGTAATCAGAGCACATACTAAGAGTGTGTGGGGGGGGGGGGCGGAGAGAGAGAGAGAGAGAGAGAGAGAGAGAGAGAGAGAGAGAGAGAAAAGAAAGAAGAGACCAGAGATGGCTTGGGAGGTTAAAGAGGGAAGAGAGAACAGGGGAAAAGACAATATAAGCACGAAGACGCTATATGAAAAAATAAATGTAAGGAGAAGCGGGTGTATAGAAAACGTCCTCTTGAGGGCATGGCCCAAATAGTCGCTACAAAGAAAAATATACATTTTTAAATAACGGCACGGCTGCACGCTGGCCTATCGACTGAAATGGCGCTGACGTGACATTTAATACTGGAAATGTCTCGAAGCAAACAAACTAAGAGCGCTCATGGGAGCACCTCTCCAATTATCCCCAGAGATGAAACAAGGAGGCTGGGTAGAAACAGTAGCAGCTCTCTGGGTTGATATCAGGGAGCTGGGTTTCTTTCCCGCCCCCCCCCCACCCACCCACAGTTATTTCCACGCAGGCTACCTGGGGCCTTGTGACTGTTCCTAGCAGCCAGTGCCACCTCACCGGGGGCCCCATGCCAGCTGCGATGCTGCGGCCCCGCCGCAACGTAACCATAGTAATTAGAACGTTATTTTTGTTTATGGGGGGCTACAAGCTGATTTTCCTTTTTTAAATTTTGTATTTTTTAAGGGCATGGGCTGAAGTAGCCAGCCCACACTGGATAAAACGATTCTGATGTATTTTTCAGGCGTGCATCCTGTGTGTGTATGTTGTATAATACTTCTGTTGTTTTAGTTCCTCTTCTAAACTGGGTGTGTGACCACAATGGGAGACACAGAGAACAGTGTGTATCCCTCACACACGCACGCACACACACACACATACAAATTAACGCACATGGGTGCAAAGTACTCATTAGCTCCCCATCTCGCTGGCTTTAATGTCCTGTTTACGACTACAACCAGATCAGGTTTGAAATCCAATTGCGGGGCCCTTGGCGTCTGCCCTGCAATGGGGTTGAGGAGAAGCAGACCCTGTGGTCTCTGGACTCTGTCCAAGGGAAACTGAACCTTGGGAGTCCAAACAAAACCACACGGGGAAAATCTTAGCAATAACAGCCCCCCGCACGCACGCACGCACGCACACACACACACACGCACACACACACACACACTCCCTGACGTCTTGCCCTCTCCCTGTTACACTACATGCACACAGGGATCAACCGACTTTGGCGGGGGGCTCCAAATTGAGTGACGCTCCCGCAATCAGGGAAAGGGGTGGGTTGGTGTTGGGGTTGGGGGGGTTGAAGGGGGCTTTGACACGGACCGGTTCATGTAAAGTTCTCGTAAAAGGAGACACTGCCACTTAAAGCTCGACTCCGGTGGACGGGCGCTATCTTTAGCATGCAAGCTTTAAGCGTTGCACAACCTCCCTCCCCTTGGTTCTCTCTCGCCCTCAAATAAGACAGGCCTGGCTCGTCGCTTGACGCCGGTGGCACCTCCCACCCCTACTGCTCACGGGGGTCACGCGTTTAATTACACAGAAAACAGTAATCTCACCAGACAGATGGCCGAGCAGACCGCACCTCAATTACTTTACGCCCAATTGAATCATTACTGATGAAATTTGCAAAATGGTGGCGCGCGAGGAGAAAGAGAAAAAAGTTTAAACCACACAAAACAGGATTTGCGCTACAAGTGGAAGGGTGTATGGGGGGGGAAGGGGGGGGGGATTTCAGGTGGGGTCGAGGCAGTGGTAAGACAGAAGCAGATGTGCTGCTCGCCAAGCATCTGTGACAGAGATCAAACAGGCGTGAAAAACAAGCACATGAATGTCAGCTTTTACGTAGGGTCGTGTGGTGGGGGGATGGGGGGGGGGGGAATATTGGGTTTTTGATAATACCACGGTGATCAGTCCCACAGAAAACAGGCCCTTATTCTCCCCGTCAAAAAGCCAAAACTGGTGCAGTACATGGGCCGAGGCTCCGGGCGACCTAGCGGAGGAAACCGCACGACAGGGCCAATTTAAAAACGTGAGGAAGGAGCGCATGTCTCCAGCAAGAGAAAAGACTTGGGGTTTTTATGGCTTATTCTTCGGCACAACCAGTTTGTCTTTGAGAGCATGTATCCCATCGGGTTCAGCATTTCCTGAGTGAGTGAGCAACCGCTCTGGGCTCGACATCCGCCCCCATCTGTGCTTCGCTCAACGTTTCTCGACTGCTCCTGCCAATGGCTCCTGTGAACAATTAGTCGTTGACTTTCCCAGCGTCTCAGACCGCAGTGTCACAATCTGGCCACAAAGCTCCCAATCGACAGGCCAGAAAACAAGACTTTAAACCTAGATAGCTGTTTTGCCATCTATTTAATAACGATTTCTAATATGATCCGGTCGTCTTATCTAGCCTACAGTGTATTATTTGATACAGATTATTTAGACTTAATTAAATGTATTGAATAAAGAATACTAGCTATCCATAATGATTTAGTGAGTCTGTCATCCTTATTGGAAGCCTAATGCCTTGTCTGTGTCAATATCCACATTAAATATAACACCAATATCAATGCAAATACCTGAAGTTAACTCAATGGCCCTAGCAAGGACAGATGAATGCTTGACATGAACACGAATGACTGTAATGGAAAATGTTGTCACTCTGAATTGTTTTCTCCAGACAGGTTAGTTACAGAGTGGCACCCATAGGTGTCACGTTCATGGACCACCTCAGACAGAAGCAGTCAAATCAGGGCTGAGGGGGCGGACAATAAATCTGCCACGACTGTCAGTTAGCAATGCCATGTAAACATTTCCCAATGCAAAAACCTGACTGCGGCAGCGCACATTCTACACACATTCTGGCGGGGGCAACGTAAAATGCCAGATCAGTTTTAGAGAAGGCAGACACATGTTGCTGAGAGCAGGTTGGACCATTACATGACTAGGTCATGTCTGCCTTATAATCTAAATGGACGCACACACACACACACACACATATTTTTGTCCCGCGGGCAGCCAAAAGACTGGCATAACCCCCCCCCCCCCCCCCAACACACACTAAATAGGAACACTTGTGTCGAGTGGCATGTCCATGGCTGTAAAACGATCCGCGGGAGAACACACAAAACTTCCAAGCTGTTTCTCTTTTTTTTTCCAGGGCTGGTGTGAGGAAATTCCTCTGGCCTATAGACAGCAGCCGGCAGTTGTTCTCCCAGGAGTGTTGCAAGTGACTGGGAAAGAGAATGCAAGTAGTGTCCGAGTAGCTCATTCCTAGATGAATTTGTTTTACAGTATAGGGGCCTTGGGAATGCAGGGCTCCAACAGATTTTTTTTTCATTCCGACAATTCTCAGAGAAGAAATAGGCTTCGGTCATATCCACCAGTAGCAGCAGTTGTTCCACTACAGTACAGCAGATCGTGTCTTCAGACTAGCGCTTTCCAGCCCAGACACTCATGGTAACAGAAGCCATGTGTGATTCGCGCCCCTTACATGGCCATTATGTCATTAGTTACAGAGTATGTAGTTCCAACGGAGATAAAGCAGGGTAGAGGGCTTTTGTACATTTGGATAGGGCAACAAATTGGCTTCTGGTGTCAGGGTGAGGAACCATTTGGTTTCAGGATGAGACACAATATGTTTGCTAAGTTGGTGTATGACTATTCATGTTCAATGAATCCTTTACAATGCAACCAGACTTGCCAAATTAAAGGTGGCGTCAGTGTTGCTAGGGAAACTATTTGGTTGGTATGTGAACTCGATCAAAACAAAAACACCTTCAATGCCCTAGGGTGCTCTCTCAGAAGCTCCGCCCAGTAAACTGAAAACGCACTGCCAAGGCTGGGATAGTATTGTTAGGTGCGGCCTGCACCACTTTGTTTGTATTTTACAGAGCCAGGGCTGTGTAGAAACACCAGATTATTCTTTCAGCGCGCGCACAGAGCAGACAGCTAGAGAACCAAGAGGAGATATCACAATCTCTGACTCCAACTTTAACATTCTACCAAATCTAGTTGATGGCTTCTTCCAGTGCCCCACAACACAAGACCTTCCCCAGCTGCTGTGTAGAAAGCATGGGCAGCAATACTGGCACCTGTCTTTGACAAGCCACTCCTGTTTCCTCGGGCTGGCTGGCTGCCTGACAGTCAGGTGACAAATGCTAACACACACACACACACACACACACACACACACGCACACACAAACACACACACACACAAACACAGCCTTTGCCACGGAACACACGCTCACGCAGTCTCAGAATCACAACAGAAAACCGCATCTCCTGAACGCAGGGGCACTTTGGTGTGATCCCAACCACTTAAAAGGTGTCAGTATCATAGTGAGAGAGATCTTAACCTCTCATGTCTCTCTCTGATACCGAGCCGCTCCCCGGTGCAGGCTGTGGCTTTGGAGCTGTAAGCCGAAGCTTCCTTCAACGCCTCTCACCAGCTTGCTTGTGTTCTAACCACTGGTTTTGCATAGCAGTCAGCTCATGTAACTGATGAGCGGTTACAGCGAGACAGCGTCCATTTGACAGACTAAACAAAGCCCCGTGTTGTGATTGCTAATGTACTGCGAGGGATGCTAAAGACAGAAACACAGATATAGTGATAGCAATGCATACACTGTGTCGTGTAAAACAAAAAGATACTTAGAGCTAAGTACGGTATTCATGTCTTTGAGATACTTTACATTACTAAGATGAGCCTATTACTGCTACTGGGAGCCATTGCGTGTCCAGAGTTAGCATTGGCATCCTCACAATTGTAACTTGATTTGAAACTAGCGAGTTCAGCAAGAGTCGTGGAGTAGAGTTAGTCTGGGTCAGGATGTGTGTAATTCAATTGTACAAGTCTCGACATAGAAACAACTGACACGGCAGTCATGAGCGCGAGACAGACGGCAACAGGTTTGTGTTCATTATTGAATTTCTCACTTGCTCTGAGGGGGGAAGGTTTGGGTCGCTATGAATTTATGGAGGAGAGAATCCGCACATTCTTTAAGAAAAAGGGTTATTCATTAGAATGCTCTTTTTACACATGCACGTCTGTCATCATACATCGTCTACGTCAACTGAAAGAATCGCACAGGTGCGCCAGCGAGTATTACAAATGGCCGTTTAAGCTCTAAAATGTCCACGGTATCTTCGCCGCTTGTCAGGAGGGAGCTTGACAGAGCACCGCATACTCCGTCTGTCGCCCAGTGGACCACGGCAGTCCTCTCCCCGCCTCATTTGCAAAACAATCCCCCCCCTCCCTATCACACACAACTCCCAGTACATCTTTTTGCTGTTTCCCCGCCAAGGCTCCATTTGTATTATGAAAGTGTTATGGAGAGAGAACACCATGTAGATGGGAGACAGCTCTGTGGATAAAGTGTGTCTCCACGTCACATTACACCCCCACCACACCCCTACACTCACGCACGCACACACACTGCCCGGGCACAACTCTCCGCCTGCCTTGACTAATGTGCCCTGACACTCGTACATCACCCGCAAATTGGCCAAATGAATTAACCGCGGCCCCTGCTTAGCTTTACGGGCTTTAAATGGATTTCCTCCTCTGCTGGTCTGCCCAATAATTGCATTTATCCATCTTGTTGAAGCACGGTTTACACACTCGCCAACCTCACGGCTACATCTTCCTCTCTGGTGCCGCCAGTGTGAGAGATTTGTCATTGGATCACAGCAGGTTATTCAAACAACAATTAGCTCCGCCGCTATGTCAACGTCGCCTGGCCGCTCCGAGCCGGACAGGACCGTGGTTTGGTGCGGTGTTGGGGTGTTGGGGGGGGTTTAGCGGGCTTCTCTCTCACGCGCAGCTCTAATTTTGTGCCAGAGCTCGTCCTCTAGACACGTTTCCCCTCTCTGCTTCGGGTAACACCTCGTACTCACCCATGCCCGGCTGAGGGGCGAGGCAATGGCGCCTCCATCCCGGGTGAGTAAGAGAATGAATCCCCGCGCAGACTGCACCGGTGGAACTCGGAGCACCGGCATCGAGGAGGGAAGAGTGGGGGGTAAGGTCATCCCCACACTGGTGAATGTTTGAACAGTAGTGCATTAGACACTCAGGGGGCCCGGCAGGACAATTCAGCTATGTAAACACGCAAGGACTTCCTTCCCTGCCGCTCCTTCAGGCGTGACGTACTGTGGACAGGCCTCTGTTTAAACAGCAGCACACACACACACACACACACACACACACACACACAAATCCTCTGCCAGGGAGGCCAGCTGCTGCTATACTTGTTGCATCCACAGTCCAGGCCTGCTAAAGACACACACACACACACACACACAACAGCTAGGGTCGTCCTGAATAGACATAAAATGGCTTTAACAGACATGCAAAACCACTACATCAACAATGAAAGACATACACTATGCATATGAGAGAGGGGGCAGGAGGTCATTTAATAGGTACTGTATATGGCCTCACTAGTACACAAAGACTCTGATAGAGTATATATAAGCACTTGTATACTGTTATGGCCAAGTTATGACCAAGCTGGATTTTATCTTTATTGATAGTTGAAATATGCAATGTGCGATGGTCAGTAAAGATAAGTGGAGGCAGTAAACTGGCAGATAAGGACCCTCTCGGTTCTAAAGGCCACTGGGCTGGTTGGCGTGCACATGACACAAAACCCACCCACACAGCGACACTAGTCATACGGTCAACTTTCACTGTCAACTTTCACTATCTGTTCCTGCTTCTCAGATATACACCAGAGGTTTAATTCCGCCCGATGTCTCTTAATCCAAATATAGAAGCGCAGTCTATTGGCGCTGGTTGCAAGGTGTTACGACACATTGCCCAAAATGGGACATAGGCCTTATTACAGTGGGGAAATAAAGGCCTATGACCCATTTAGAATGCCAAGCTGTTTTTGTAGAATTCTATCAATCAATAAATCAACCAATCTTTATTTATATAGCACTTTTCATACAAATGCATGATAACACAAAGTTCTTCACACTACGTCATTAAAAACAATTCAAAATTAGTTAAAACAATACAATATATAAAAATTTAAGTAATACCACCACTCATGTTACACTCATCATCCCAACCCTCCAATCACAAACAAACATCGGCAGTCCCATTCCCACCATCCCCAAAACAAATCACCAGACTCGCCAGACTCGCTCCCCAGCCACCTCAATCTCAGTCAGAGAATTCTATAAGACCATACAGTACATTTTACTGGCATATTATAAGTCATGCCAATCAAAGCATACTTGATGCATGATAAAGTGTTGTTAAGTCATAATTTAACCATCTGTGGTTTAGTCAATCGACTTTGACGCACATTGTTGTTCCTGTTGAGTCTCGGCTAAGTCACAGAAAACGTGGCGAGTTTCAATGGTAAGCTAGCAGTCATTACGTATGCCATCAAAGCAGTTAAATGTATGGTCAGTCATTCTTGCTAATTTCGATCTCAAATCAAAACAGTATCGCTCTGCGGTCCTACGCGGCGGCATCTCACACGTTGAAATGCATTGTGAAGCAAAGCGTAGCGCTACGGCTTTGTTGATACAAGCAGTGTTGGCCACTTTGTTTATGTTCCTATTTATGTAGCCAGGGCTGTGTGGAAGTATATTATTATTTTTTAAACACGCACAGAGAACGGTAAGATAGCGAAATGCGAGAAGGTATTTGGTGAATTTGACTAAAAGTGTATTATCTTACATTTAGCTTGCAATAGCTGACGTTACCTTTACCTCTGTATTGCCGAATGCTTTCCATTCTAACAGTGCTCAAATAAAGGTGATCTGTCTGTCTGGTTTGTAAGTTTAACACTGCTCATCTCACCTCAGGAAAGTTGTCCAAACACAACACTGGGTTCACTCTGACCCCTTAGTGAGGGAGGCAGTTGACAACTCACTCAATGCCATGGGTCAATATGTTCACTTTGGGAGCTGACCCCAAACACTGACGACACACCGACCTCTCACTACACTGGACTGACTAGACACAACTTGTAAAGAAAGAACTGAGTTGAGCTGAGTTATTATCGATTATTGATGATATTAATAATATTTTAACAGTAAATTGCATCATGTTGCACTATTTAGAATGATATATTCAATTATAAACATAGAGTTAATTTTGGAATAAAATAAAGGCTATGGTAATCATTTATAAAGATACACTCTATCTAATTACCATGTAGAACTACTGGTATATTATTTTGACACAAAACTAGGATGGGCCACACATTGACATGATGAGCAACTCATGTGAGACCTATTACAGTAAAGAGCTCAATTTAACACTGTCTCACATCTAAATAAGTTTCTAACAGCTTGTTACACAGCTAACAGGGGGAATTTACTCTTAATCTATCTTGCAGAGGAATTGGCGCACAGAAAATAAATATTACCAGGCTTTACTGCATTCTTTGTGACGGTAAAGGGCTTACATTTTATTATCCTTGTGCAGTTAAAATAATAAAAAAACAAAAATACATAGAATAATCTTGCAAACATTTTGTTCCAAATCCAACTATAATCCGCAGATTAGTTGATGAATTTATTTCCTGCCTCTAAAATCTTTTGCAGGCATTTATGAATCCACCACCTTTATAGCAGCAGTCTACCACCTCATTAGAGTACCCTATCTGCTTCTAGAACACACACACACACACACTAACTCACTCACTACTTAGAGCTTATCCTGCCACAATTAAAAGTTTAATTAGGAGATTAAAAATACATGGATTGGAGTTTTATCACCTTTAACTCCACAGTTATGTGTTTAACACATACGCAAAGCACCTCCACCCTATGCAATACCCTATGCAATACGCTGTGAATAGATTATCTGAATATAGAAATCCCCCTTGCTAAATTTGGACAAGTTAGTAACTCTACACAAACAACCACTGCTAAACATTCTCAAATCGAATTGTCTTTATTCTCATGTTCATCGATCATGGCGCTTTATCATTTATATATCCATGTGCTTTTCAGCACTCCGTAATATTGTATATATGATCACAATTATCAATATTGACAATATATTATTAATAATATATTGACTGCGGCTTTATATTTCATATCCTTTTCATGCTGAAGATGAATTGAGCAGTGCTGGTATGTGATACCAGTATTAAGATGTAGGCCCCTACAAATATCCTTTCCAATGCAGTGTGGGTGTTCATTTAGGGGAGAGAGATTGAAAGAGAGACAGAGTCAGAGAGAGAGAGAGTCAGAAAGAGAGAGAGAGGGAGATATTGAAAGAGAGACAGTCAGAGAGAAGAGAGATTCAGAGAGAGAGAGAAAGAGAGAGAGAGAGAGTGACACCACCATGAATGAGATGAACGTTCTGGAGCATTCTACCACATCCATAAAAGGCTAGCTTTCCACAGGTGTTCTGTCGCCTGGCGTGATCGTTAGGAGCTGCAATGAGAGCAGGCACGTACCACACACACACACACTCGCACATGTGCGCGTACACAACGGGGCACACGCACACACACAGCACCATCAGCGGTTAAAAAAGGGGTGAGAGGGGAAGCTCCACTCTTACCAAAAAGCACCTTAACCCCTCCCAAACACACTTCACAATCCAAACACCACCAGCATTCCTCCCGTGTCACAATGACCCCCTTTGCAGCCCGAGAGCTTTTGAGGCTGCATTTTTGACGAAGAGTTAGGGAAGCAGGGAGGGAGGTATTAGAAGGAAAGGATTGGTCGATTGGTAAAGAGGCAGCAGACGCCCCACACACACACACACACACACACACACACACACACACACACACGCCTGCCTGCCTGCCTGCCTGCCTGCCTGCCTGCCTGTCTGCCTATCAAGTGTGGCAATAAACTGAACCGTGGCCCCTTTTCCCCCTGTTCGGTCCCTGCTGGGTCTTTTTTAGGGCAAGATAAATGTGAAGCCTAGGGGCACTATTGTTTGGACATCTAACCAGGAACTGTGGCTGCTCTCATTGCCCCGGCATTAACAGCAATTATGCGGCCCATTCAGGCGGCCTTTGTGCCTCCCCCCACCCGTCCATCCCGCACCCCCCCCTTCCCACATGCATGCAGAGTCCGCCGCGCATTTCCCGCTTTTCCCTGCCCTCTCCCCCACCTTCCCTCCGCATCCACGGGTGAACTGGAGCGCTACAGGACAGAATTATGAATGGACGTACAGAAAGACGCACATTCATTTACAGAATGTATCTGAATTGCCCAACATCAAACCATCCAACTAACAATCACTTTAACTATTAACCATCTTGTGGATGAGATAAACTAGAGCAGTAACGTGTGTGACAGCCAACGTGTAGTCTCAAAGAATTGATTAAATTAAATGGGAAGAGCTTATAAAAGCCTATGGTGCACAACATATTCAATCAACAGATGCACAGTACTATCTTTGTGCTGTTCTGTACAGAAAGGCATGAGAGAGAGATGGCGCAATGGGACAGAGGTGTATAAGTAACAGGCACCAGTGCACAGCTGCTAAGATAATGCCCCCCCACACACACACACACACAAAGAGAAAAGCAAGGTGGCAAAAATATAGGATGTAACAGGAGGTGGAAATTAATTTGTCCATTTTGAGAAAAATTCCATCGCAGCCGCTCTTAAAATAAAATACTATTTTTCCATCTCACGTTTCAGTTGGCCAGCCGTGTGACAAAATCACTGCTTATCCTCATGTGTAACTATCAATACGCAACATCGGATTAGTCACGTTTTTCGCCCCCTCCCTCGGTGATGGGAAGAGAAAGCCATCAGTGATTTAATTAATTTGAGGGGGGGGGCCCAGTTCCAACCATAGCTGAATGCACAGCTGAACGCTAACTACACCCAAACCCAGCTCACACTACCACCAGGGAAACACTGCTCCCTTCACACTAGTTAAAAATCTAATTAGAAACACGCCCATAATCATGTTTGACTGACTGATTTTTTTTTTGCCTGCGTGGCGTTTCAAACAGAATGACAGATCGAGGGGTGTTTGTCAGCTTTCACACAGCTCAGCCTGCCAAACGCATCCACATTCAACAATTAAGCCCTGCCAGCAAACAGGGGAAAATAAGATATCTCTGTAAATATTTACAGCACACATCTTTTCCATTCCCTCGCAAGGCAATAATAAAACCTTACTGTATACGTCCCTCCCCTTCCCTGTCTGTCTGTCTGTCTGTCTGTCTGTCTGTCTGTCTTTCAGCACCCCCTTCCCGTCTCCTACATCTGCGATTCATTGACTTTACAATTTACCACATGTCGAGATGGGAGAGGTCGAACCTCCATCTGAATCACGGCACAAATATGCAAGTGATTTATCGTTTTAGAAACCCTGGGCCGATTTAGTGCAACTACACTTTTCTTGAGCATTACTTCTATTGGCAGACCATGAACAATTACAGTTCGGACTAATTAAGCTCTGAGAATGTGCTGTGCACCGCTAATGTTTAGCAGGCCCCAATTTTAGTTTTTATGGTGCCAAACTTTGCCCCCCTCCCAAACTTAATTCCTCAAATCCAAAACAGATTGTATGTCTTTATGGCTGTTTATCGAGTGGAAGGAAAAATAAGGACCTTTTCTTTCTCTCTCTCTCTTTTTCTCTACACTGGGGATGAGGGAAACAGCTATGAAAAGCAGAGGGGAGAAGAGAGAGAGAGAGCGAGAGAGAGCGAGAAAGACCAAGACCAAGACCAAAAAAGAAGAGTGGGAGGGATTGAGCGGGAGCTTCCGTCATACTTTGTAAACAAAAGTGATTTGCAAGACAAAAGGAGCTCAACCATCGAAGTAAATCCACAGTGCGTTTTGCCGGCAGAGTCGTAAAACATGGCCATGTACCCCCCGCAGATACCAATTAGGCCCCATTAACATGTAAAGCCAATTTGATAAGGTGTGGGCCCTATCCCTTAAATCCGCATTAAACTATCTTTCCTCTCCTCGAAGCCAAAATCCATTTAAAGCAGCCAAGGCCACATAAGCCACACGATATGCTATTGTTATGCTTATACTGCCAAAAAATGTTTAAAGAGATACTGCCTGTGTCAATTATAATACACAAGCCATATTGTTGCATTCACATGGCCACAAAAGATGTGGCGTCACAGGCGGTAAACTGAGGGACAATTTATATAGCAGGATTGTATGTTCGCTGCAATAATCTGACTGCTAAACCCAAGATTACCTCCCATGTTATCCTGTTTGGAAGTGGTGTAATTTTGAGCTGAGCTTAGGCCGGTTCTGCCACCATACAACAGATAACAGATGTGACAATACACCTGAAATCGGCATACGGAGAAAAAAAAAACTATTGTTTCCCACTGCCGTCTGTTTCCAGAGCGCTGGATGCTGTTGTCCAAACCCCTCCCGCCCCCCCACACACACACACACACACCAAATTCATTTTTAAACAACTTGTAATTATACGATGAAACTCAAAACCTTCGCAAAAAAGTCTCCATGCCTGGGGAATTATGAGGCCAAGGGGTGGAGTCAAATATCTTAACGTTCATAAGTCCGAGAGGCAGTAAATAAAGCCAGTGGATTTACGGCCCTGCAGCCCCGATGCAGGAGAGCTGGCTGGCCAGATCCTCCCGTCTCTCCATCTCACTCCAGACCTGCTGAGGTGCGATGGTAGCCCACAGCGGACCGGTTAACCCGCTGTCTTTTGCGCAAGCCCCCCGCGTTAGCATTGACACAAAGGCAGAGTGAGAAAGGGAGAAGAACAGAGATAGAGAAGAAGGAGAGTAAGATATTCAGACCCCGGAAAGGACTAGTCAGGCCACTTCACCAATTCAACCTGCTCCAAGTAATCCAGCAGGCCTTTGTGTGAGATTGAGGAAGGAGGGAGAAGGCAGAGGGTGGGTACGAGGGTGGAAAGCCTTCTAAATCCTGGCATAGCGTCATGTCAAATTGCTAAATGATTATAAATGTGAGCCTCCTTGGACTTAGGTGGTAAGAAAAACAAATGCTCAGTGGTTATGGCTCCCGGAGGTCAGACGAGTTATGGTAACCACCACACCAAGGAATGTCCACCACCCCCCTCCTCAAGTTGTGGAATAACGAATCTCAAAAAACAAGGAAAACGGTCCACAAAGATCATAAGCAGGGCCAGCTGACAAAAACAAATATATGAATCAATTCATCTGAAATCAGAACCTCGGTGGATAACATGAATGCAAAAGGAAAATCTAATCTATTACACAATATCAAAAGAGGATAACAAATGTGAAGCTGGAATACCAAATATTAAATAAAAGCTAACCAAACCCTAATAGAGAATGATCTACTGAAAATAAAATACAATATAAAAAACATTCCACTATCAAAGCTTTCTCCAACAGAAAAGAGCAAACGAGTTGGTTAGAGAAAAAGAGAGAGAGAGAGAGAGAGAGAGAGAGAGAGAGAGAGAGAGAGAGAGAGAGAGAGAGAGAGAGAGAGAGAGAGATAGAGAGAGAGAGAGAGAGAGAGAGAGAGTCTAGCTCCAAAAATATGACCAGACATATTCTGTACCTTTCATGACAGGTTAGGGAGCAAGACAGCTAATCAATGTCCAGGTGAATTATTTATGCTAGCTTTAAGTCTAATACATTTATATTAGAGCGGCCGCTGACTTCAAAAGCTCTAATGGCTGGACACACAGGGTGCCAAAGGCACTGGGGAACAAGGCGGTACACCAAGCAGACCACCATGAGAAAAAAGAACCACGCTGCTCCACCATGTTACAACTAGAGCACATCTATAAATAAACCTGTGTTGTTTAATGTGGACTATGCTTTACGTCTGTCTTAATTATTTTTCTTTTTGTTTTTTATTCCAATAAATTGCTACCGGGCATTTACATTTAGTAAGAGACATTGCCTTCAATACACGATAGCGTCAGAGCAAGGCATCAATGTATGCCAAAGCAAAGCAAATTAAACAGCACATCATTTATTTTAATTCTAAAATATTATTAGAAATGTAAAAATAGGAAAGCAAAGGTCAGCATTGTGCCCACCCACCCACCCACCCAATCAC
The DNA here is from genome assembly GCA_026546735.1 of Forbesichthys agassizii. NCBI lineage: Eukaryota > Metazoa > Chordata > Actinopteri > Percopsiformes > Amblyopsidae > Forbesichthys > Forbesichthys agassizii. The sequence continues at coordinate 904,174 of JAODLL010000011.1, forward strand.
AACTTACAGCAATGCAACGGATCAAAACCTGCTTTTATCTCAGCTTTATTGGACACGCTGAAGCAATGCAAGTGTTTTGTTTAATAGCACAATAGCACAGTAACATCATAATGACCAAAATCTATAAATCTACACCAGTCATACAATCGGGCGTGTCAGTCGAATGTGTTTCTTTGTCAGTGCTCATGAAAGTAACGACTAATTTCACATACCAGTCGGTAGTATTAACAACCCTGGCTGAGTTAGTGGTAAACAATGGTAAAAAGGTTCTTGTGTGTATAAATGACAGGTCCACAAGATACTATAAAACAGACACGTCAAAAATGCTGTAAGCATCCAAAAATTGTCATTTTACATGAAAAGTTAGTGATAATTGCCTCAAACTCAAAAGCAGAAATTGTGTCAAAACACAAAAGAGGGCGTTATATGTCAAATGCCCATTTATTGTCAAGGTGTGCACAGTGCACAGAAATTGAGGAAACAAATATCAGTTTCTTTAGCCTCGGGTGAGGGTTAGATCATATTTCCTAATGCCTGGTCTTTGCCTTAACCTTGTAAAATGAGATGACAGCTCCTAAAGCAGAGACTTGTAATTGCTACCATTTTAAAAAAAATAAGGGGGGGTGGGGGGGGAAGGGGCACCCCTGGTAAAGAAAATGATGCCGCTTAAGGATTGCCATTGCCCAGTGGGACTGGTGAGATTTGGAGCAAATGAGTAAGGGTGCATAATTACAGCTGAGCAGATTGTGTCTAAATAAATGGAGTGAATTTATTTATAAATAAGGGTTTATACGGCATGTGATTTAAGGCAATGGTTTTACATTTACATGCAATGCACACAAAAGCCTGATACATAACACTGATCATGTTAAATCAAAAAATATAAATGGATAAACATCTGATTTATTGTAGGTGTGTGGGGGGGACTCTCAAATATTGATACATGCACCATGTATGTATTGTCATAAAACACTGACACATGCAAATTATCTTGATATGCTAATGAGAAAAAAAAATTGCTTTCTCTTTACACAGCTTACAATGTTGAACATTAGTAGGCACTGTTATGTTTGAATGCCCCCCCCCATCCCCTTTTTTTTGAGAAAAGGGACATTTTTATAAGGTTGTACAAACAGGCTAAGTGTAATATCTGGTAAATAAAAAATAAGCCTTTGTACATTGCTATACAATGTATTAAATAGTAATAACAGTTACAATAATTGTAATAATAATAATAACAATATTATTATTAATAACAATAATAACAATAATAATAATAATAATAATAATAATAATAATAATAATAATAATAGTAATAATAATAATAATAAATAAATGCTACTTTTAAATGTATTTTTAGAGATGAATTATAAACAGTACCGATACAGTGTTTTGTTTTTCCTTTTACCAGTGCACGCCTATTTTTCTATTTTTTTCCTCAAAGCATTGAGGGGTAATTCTAGTCCTAACACGCAAGCACAGGCACGGTGTTGCAAGCGGGCATGCATGCCATTGTACAGTTCATACGAAGTTGCGAAACTTGACTACATTTTATCCAACTGTGTTTCTGGCGACAATGCGTGTCTGACAGTATTGTATTTTTGTTTATTTTTTGTATTCATGTGCAAGTGTAAATAAATGAACTTACTGTGCGTGCTGTTGGAGAAAGTGATCCATTTGGTAGGTACGGGCTCGTAAGATCGGGGATCATTATAAATGGATAGCCCGGGTACGGTGGGCTCTTGAACAGCCCTCCATCTTGCCTTTTCGCAGCTAACATGGCGGGGAAAAAGAAGAAAACTTTTACAATTACTTTACTTTAAATAAATTGAATGCATTTCATAGAGAATGCGTGGGAAATCCCATCGACCGGGGAACATAATGTTATCCTGCAGGACTTAACAATAAAACAGAAACTCACCCTCCTCTAAACTTTCTCTTGTTTTGTCTCTGAAAGTTTCAGATCTAGGCGGAGGCCGTCTTTCCGCCTTGAAATGCAATGAAACACAGGGATTGCATTAAAGTATCGCAATGGCGAGAAACATAACTTTCTTTCAACTATCGTGGTACTGGTGTTTCAAAACCTAAATGTTTTAGACGACAGAATTCAGGCCTTACGGAGCGGACAATCGATCGCGATAATTTGTCACTTACCTCTGAATCCGACGAACTGTTTTGATTCGTTTCTGATTCATTAACAAGTGAAGATTTGACATCTGCTAAATCCCTTTCTGCCGAGGAGTTCTCCGAAATTTTTTCCTCCTGTTCCCCTTCGTCTTTGAAGGAAATCATTTCATCGTTCGCACCCAAATCGTCCCCTCCACCGCCGTTGAGCTGCGGCATTTTCCCGAGCAATTTTGGGGGGCAAAACACACAAGTTTTAAACCCTTGATCTTGCTGATCTAGAATCCGAGTTTAAGTTTAGAGTCTGTATTGGCGTTTTCCAAGCACTGGCGGTTAGTACAAACTAAAAAGAAGGGAATCTTGGCAGAAAAAGAAGCCGGAGATGGAGCTGAGCCGCTCGGATTGAGTGAGTTGAAGTTGGTCGGAGTGGTTTTCAGTTCAAAGGCGGCGCTGATTGACAGATAGAGAGGGATGGAAATAGAGAGAGTCTGGATTCAGGATTATTGACAGGGAGAAACACACAAGAAACTAATGAGATTCAAACAGGGAGGGACTTGAAGTGACGTTTTCATAAATAGGAAAAAAAAGAGGCTGGAGGAAGCCGGCAGTCGACTGCAGTGAAAAGCATGAGAGGAAAAAGCAGTTTGGGAACAGGACAGTCAAGCGCCCCTGTTTGCTTTTGCGCTAGAATGGCAAAATAGGAGGTAGATAGAGTTGCTTGCAATTGTGGATTAAACGCATATGGGCGGTCTCCTGGTGAAAAAGAAAAAGAGGGCACTTCCTTACGCTGTTTTCAACCAGCTTCAACTGGCATTTTCAACCACTCTTGCTGAGGGCAAAAGTCATTCTTTAAAGATAATATAGCAGGCCTATCATAGTTTATTTATTTTTATGAAAACCATATCCAACAAATAGCGATGATAAAATAATGGTAGCCTGTGTTTTCTCTATAGGATACAGGCCTCTCTAACGTAGGCTACTTTAATATTTTCCAATATGTATTGTTTATATGATTGGCCTATTATGGTGGATAAATAGGTAATTAATGAATTATTCTACTCGACATGTGTGATGTCCTTTGGCACCATAATTCCTCAGTGGCATAAAACATTAGGTCAGTTTTATTTTTCCTCACTTTTTAAGATACACAAATAACTGCACACATTTAAAATTCACCATTCATAAAGTAGGCAAATAGTGACGCATACGGAGGTAGGCTATATCTAAAATTAGCATATTAAAGTCACGTGCTAGTTGTAGACTTTGCTTGAGTCTATGAGGGCTAATGCCTACTATAGCTAATACAAAGGATTTGTGGAGCCTTTAATTAATTTGCAAGTCAGTCAGTGGCCTACAAAATGTCAACAAATATGTATTCTATTTTTCCTTTTTAAACACAAAAACCTGGTTTGAAATACTTAAATTGTTACTGTTACATTTTTGCAAAGTAGGCCTATAGTAATGAATATTCATGTGGGTAAGATTTATTATTACAAATCCTGTTTTAATTATAGTGTTTAGATATATGTTATCTTTTTTTTTATTAAATAAAACAAAACAAATATATATAATCTGCTGACATCCTCCTTACAATTTATGGGAAAGATACATTAGTGTACATGAAATTATCTGCCTGTGTGTGTGTGTGTGTGTGTGTGTGTGTGTGTGTGTGTGTGTGTGTGTGTGTGCGTTCGTGTGTGTGTGTGTGTGTGTGTGTGTGTGTGTGTGCGTGCATGTGTCTGCAGGCACATATGCGTTGGTGTTGGTTGTGACTATGAGCTCAGCACCTGTGATTCACTATCCTTATCTTGTCAACCCGGGAAATGCAGTTTCTATTAAAGCTCATATTTGATGGAGCAATCATAAAACCAGCATACACAAATATCAAATGTAATTCCGATGAAAATACTACAGTTCATGTTGTGGAGATACAATATTTTGCATTATTGTAAATTAATTTCTTATAATAAATTACTGTATATTCAGGTAAGAATATTAAAAATATTTAAATCAAATGGGACATAATCCTGGCATAATTACTTAAAGAAAAGGTATATATAAATGAGTCACATACATACAAGCAATAATAATAATCTCAACACATATGTCAAATAGCAGTAATGACAAATGATGTGCACTGTCTAGCGCAGATAAGGCTTGTGGATCTGCCTAGCTACACATCTAGACCAGGGGATACGGTGAAAGCTATCACCCTGCCGGTAACGCTCACTGACCGGCTAGAAGGCAGTATCCGTGTTATCTCACTGCAGCCAACCCAGTGGCGTTCCTGCGAGGGAAGAGAATAAAAGGAAGAAGATGGAAGGGAGGCAGGCGGAGGCACGGGATTCATCCGTAGCAGCGCCTACGTATCGGCAGGCGCAGGGAGGAGAGGCTCCCCGCTGGTCTTGAGCCCTACCAACCTGAGCCCACACAGCCCAGACAAAAGCAAAGGAGCTCCAAGCCGGCCGCTCCCTGGATTCCATCAGCAGGTGCCTGAGAGTTCACTGGGGCTGACCATGTCTCTCATGCTATCCTACTGATTGTAATGTATAGGACCTCTTCATAGGCTGGTGATAACCTATGATGGCGTGGCATGCAATACACTGTTGTTGTTGTTGTTGTCGTTCTTAGGGTCAGTGTTGTGGGATATTCCTAGTCATATCCTTAAATCTTCCCTGTCTATCAATGTATGGATCGTGTTATACAGAGCAATGCAAATGCAATTGTTGTCTGTTTGGGTGTGTACTGTTACATAGCATTGATATCACTGGGCTGTCACTGAGGTTTCAGTTCTCCATCAATCCAACTGTAAAAATCAATGTTGTGATTATTTTATTACTGGTGACTGTTTTGTTTTTATAGCTATTAACTATAACTATTATAGCGTCTATATAGTGTCCAACCACCTACTCATGCATGTTGGATTAACTGAAGGTTCTAGTTTGCACTACTCTATGGTACATTTCTTGGTTTTAACTGTATTATATTACTAATATTTACCATGCTGCCTGTTTTCTCCTCTATTTACAGCATCACCGCACAATGACCTAATCATGATAATAGCTGGTTAAATATAGGATAATGTGCATTCAAAGACAATGTAATGTATTTAGAATCATTGTTTTTATATTTCCATACCATGACATTTGAGTAAACCTGTAACCTGACTAATACTTTACTATCCTGTTGTGTAAAAGGAGGTGTAATGGTCCCAATGAAGGAAAGGTAGACCAGACAGATACAGAATGCACTGCATTTGCATCCACTCTGCTAGAAAATATGAACTACCCACAATGCATCAATTTATATATCAGCTGAAACCATTGTCATTCATGATTAACATATGCTGTTTGTTTGACCACCTGTCTTCTTAGCAACTTTTACTATTTTGTTCTTTTAGCGTTTCCTCTTTTCTACAGTTGTTAACATTTTGGCTGCCTGTTTGCGGTGGAGTGGAAATGACGTCTGTCATGTTTACTAATGGGTTTTCTACATTTCTGAAAGAGCTTATGCAAAAAGAAAAAGCATGATGTATACACTATTAAAAAGCTTGTGCCTTTATTTTAAATGGTTAACTGTAGTCTTGAATAATCGTGTTATTATATAGTGCTTGTTATTAAATTCAGCACATCATCGTGCTTTGCAGAGCATTTATTTATTTCACTTTTCACTCACTGTTAGGGTTAAAAACAAGAGCACTGATGATCAGCTATCCTAATCATTTAAGGTATCTCAACCTACATTTTGTAAAACATTGTACTTGTATATACTGTATCTGTCCCCTTATGTTAACCTGTGCTAGCATTTGTATATGTAACTCCATATATGTATTACATGAGTAAAAAGCAAAGGGTTCAGTATTGTACTGGCTTATATAAACACAGAAGCTAATGATGCTATCAGCAGTTGTGAATCATCAGCAAGTAACAATACTGAACACCGTTTTTTTTTTGGTGTCAACTTAATTTGGTTTACAGTAAAATAGTGTAATCTGTATGTATGCAAATACGTGTGGCAAGGAAATAGGATTGTTGCTAAATATCATTGTCTGATAATATCTACAGTATGCACCAAGTTTGGACAGCAAAATGAAAAAAATGCTAGTAAATAGTGATAGTAAGCACTTATCTATAAACACTATAGTCTGATACAATAGGAATCATTTAGACTCAACAGAGTACAGCTTTAAGGATTATGAATCAATATTATAAATATATAGTGAAAGTATTCACCCCAAGGTACAGGTTTATTGAGTTTTATTTTTGAACAGCAAACATCAGACCTAGTAGTGGGGTCATCAGATGGACAGCCATGATTAATAGACACTTGCTGCTTTTCATATGTCTGTAGGTATTGGCCTGAACTAGGAGCTGACTGTCTCCTTTACTCATCCAGCCTGCATCGTGGGAATCATATCAGGCCAACTAAGTGGCCTGTCTCCCCCTGAGTCCAAGGCAAACACACATTGCTTTTTCATAAATGGATGTGATAGTCATTAATCAGAGTCATAGGCAGGTCTTGAACTCACTAAACGCATGGGAGACAGTGTAATCCTATGTATTTGCCATGCTGGCTGCAGGCCAATACTGGTCACAATGTGTGTCATGGCAGCATCTCGCAGGGAAGCCAAGCCACTGCTGAGTGTTAAATGTTACTTAAAGGTCAACAGTATACACACACCAGTAGGTTGGGTAGTGATCATATTTTTACACTGGCTTCACTATGAATGCATCAGTAACCAAATAGTTAAACAGTGTTTACATTTACTAACCAGAGGTGGCAGAGTGGAGTCATCTCGCGCGCACACACACAAACACGTGTATAATGTCTCACGTTTAGAGTTTTGCTGTTCTCATCAAAAACCAATCACTTAATTCAGCTCAAACATTATGATTATATCCATATCATATGAATACCATAAACCTACAATGGAAGGTTTAAAATACTTGAAATCATAGGATATTTATACATGTAAAGTATTCATTGGGAGAGACAGTTGTGAGATACAATAAACTAATACCTTGCATTTGTTTACAGAGATACATTTTCCTGCTGTCAGATGTCATCTAATCTCAAATAGAACATCACTGAAAATCAGTATAACTAGAATAATAGAGGAATACCCACAAGATTATAGGGTGCTTTTCCAAGGAGGATCACTAAGACCATTCCATGAGAAGGCAGGTACTGTATAGCCTGGCTCCTCCTGCCTAATGCTCTCAGATCATTTTTCTCAGAGATTATACAGTAGTCTGGAAGCCCTCTTTGTTTTAGGGTTCACACAGCCACTCTGGACGGCAGACCAATCAGTGTCCATAAGTGCGATGGTTAAGTGTGATGACTTTGAAGTCAAAGGGCTGTGTGTTTCGAAAGGCTGGTAGACTAGAGCTCGATGAAGTGATACGCAGATGTAGCCAATGTCGATAAATTCAAAGTTGTCCAGTAGTTTCAAAAGTAAGAGGTGTGCGTCCAGTAGGAGGCAGTGGCATGCAAACACTTCCAAATGGAGCGTGTCCTTAAGGTGTCTTTTCACCAAGTGAACTTTGTGTGTGGTTACACCAGGCTATACTGTACTGTGTGTTGTAATGATATCGTGCTGCCTGCAGTCACACATCTGAGGAGCTTAGATGTCAGCTGTAGCTGCTGGACCATATAGCTCAGTGAGTCAGAATGCACAGGATGTATGTCAAAAGGGGCACTGCCGATTCCTGTTGACCCCTGCTTTTGTGTTTTAGGAGCAAAAGGAAGTCCTCCTTTTCATAGTACTATTACGGGGGACCCTCCGCATCAGTGGTTGGCTTGTCAGGCTGGCAGAAGCCCATTTCCCATTGTGTTTCCTTGATGACAAACAGAGACAAAATACCTTATTGTGGATTTAGAAACATTCACAGAACAAATATTTATTTTGTATTTGTAAAAAATGACTCATATTTAAAACCATACTGAGCAAATGGCCTTGTTTGACTTTGAATTAAGATTGAGTATGTTGTTGTGTACAACTTAATGTGTCTGTGTGTCTCATTCAGTACAGAATCAGTAACTCTAATCTATTGTATTTTGAAGTATGATCACTTTTACAAAGAATATAATTTTACTTTTTTATTTTTATTATATCATTTTACAAAAGAGAGATTACAGTACCTGGATAAATTCCAAGTTCAAATCCGAGGTGCATTACCTTGTATATTAAGCAATATAATAACCTTTGTTTTATGTGATATTGAGTTCCTAAAACTGTTATTACAGGTTTGTTGGTCTTTTGTTTGCCTAGGATGGTGGGATGTATACCGTTTAAGGGCATTGTTAGCGCTAATATTGATTACTACTGAAGTATTTCTTTTTTTTTTACTAAAATTGATCTCAAAATCATTTGTAATCCAACAGGTAGTTGAATATAAGACGGATAGCGCATTTTGCCTACATCAAGAATCAGTAGCGTAAAACACACACACACACACATTCACATACAGTACAGTACATGCTCACACACTCATTTGCACATTTACATGCACATCAAATAAAGGCCGTGAGCTTGAGCCCCAACTCTTGTAGCAAGCAACACCCCTCACGGTCTTCCACCCATGATCCTAATTGAGAAATTAATGCAGAAAAATCAATTGGCCTCAAGTTTTGTGTCCAATGTGTTACTGAAGGCTTGAAGCAAGCAGCAATCGATGCTCTCCACATGGGCGACTAACGCTCATTTGCTCTTTTGTTTACATGCTCATAGCTGGAGGAATTTCAACGTGAATTTCAATGAAACAAACGTAAATGCATTTTCCTACTTTATGAAGCAGTGTTATCTACGGTGTATTCTTCCAGAGCATGACATTATATCTTTAGTCGGCACTTCAGTGTCACTTTGTGCTAAAAGTATTGAGATACAGTAATGTTCTTTCAAAATGGCCGCCATCCGCTGTCTACATGTCTGCCTTATTTACACTTCAAAATCGGGATCTTTTAACGTTCTGTGATCTACCGCGGTATTGTGTGGAACACTGTGGATGAATCAGGGTGTTTTGTGTATACTCCTTGACTAGAGGACGTCATCTTATTTAGGTCTATTTTAACACTGTGCATTGTCTTCAATTCAGTATGCACACATTCACAGTTCCCTTCCCCTCCAGCGCTAAACGGCACAAGGGCTCACTTCATTCCTGACTCAAACTTATCCAGGCAAAAAGGGAAAATTGATTATAATGGCCTTATAGATAAACGTGTGCTCTTCAATTCCTTAATAAAACCTCTCTTTCAGACGTTTTCACTCTGATAACAAAAACAATTTTTACATTTATAAATTTGTGTCAAAATCTCAACGAAAATTATATGGTTGTTCGCTCATGGTTTGTGAGGAGGGGAAACGAAGGCCGTGTTCATTAACCACCTTCCAAATTCATCATAAGCTCAGAGATCAGATCACAGTATATTTGATCAATATTAATAAGGATAGGCAAACTCCTCCAGTAATTACCACAGTCTCTGGGCTTTGATTTGGACCATTACTAACGCCTCTGCTTCTTTAGAGAGAAAAAAAAGGCGACCCCCCCTCTTTTATTTCATAATATTAAATCCCGACATGCATCTTCTAAAAGCTCTAATAAGACAAAGATAAGATTTGCATCCCCATACAAGTGTCTTTTTCAATTGATTATGAAGCCGCCATTGATGTGCGAGAAATTGATGTTTTCCTCTGTTCTTAAGGACGGCTAATAGAAGGGGCGGGCTTCGAGGAGGAGACTTTGCCACTTTGATCTTCAATCAGCAAAAAAATCTCACTTCTTCTTTGTCAGACTATATTTGGTAAATAACAGTGACAATCTGCAGGGTCTGCAAATGGAGAACAGGAGAACAGAATGGTAAAGGAACAGAGATGTATATAGAGGGGTGAAATGGTGGAGTGATGGAAATTACTAGTGAGAAAGACTAACATCTGAATGTCTGCGTTTAGGGTTTGAAAATCACACTAGTAAACGTGTAGATGGAGAATTTAACACGGCCCTCCCAAACACCAAAGCAGATTATAATGTGATTCGGTCATGAGAAAAGGGACTGAAACAATGACCACAAAAACAACCAATGCCTGGTTGTCACTGTCAGCCATGACAGCAAATATTTCTATCTTGTTTATTTTGGGTGAATCGAATTTCACACCGCTGCCTCCATGCTTGTGTGAGTGACACTATGAGATGCACACAGGAGGATTCTAATTAGGAAAAACAACAGGTGGATGTGAGAAAGAAATAATAAATCATTTGACAAATATGGCTGCCAACAGAACATAAAGAAGGTGTGCGATAACCAATGTGCTCCCCCCATTGCAACGGGTTTTAAGGTCCCCTAAGGTAAAATCTGTCCAAAAGACTGTCCAAAATTACTAAGATAAAGGGCCTTTAATAGGGGTCTGCCTAGAGCCAAGTGTGGAGTGTAAATTCCATCTTATTTTCACATCACATCGGACTGCCGGCAATATATATATAAATGTTGAACAAATCAGTGTTGTTAAGTCATGAAAACCAGTGCACTTGTAAGAACCCAGTTTTTGGTCTTTTAACATTTATTTTGGCCCACATTTGCATCTTTTCAAAGGGCCCCATGTAAAGTGTATACTTGGGAAGAGAAGCTAACCACATTTGCATAGTGTTTTATCTAATCCGAAAGGGAGAAAAGGCCAGTGAGAGTCGTGAAGGAGGCCACTGAGAGGACACTACAGATGCATTTTTAACAGGGCACCAACAGGTGATAGCTGGCATTGGAGATTACTTCGGAAGTTGTGGCCTATAACACCTGTGAAACGCAATAAATAAGTATGTAAGTTTAAGTGGAGGCAGGCTTGAATTTACACAGCTCCCCAACTAAAACTTAAAAGATGGGTGTGTCTCACATCCAAACACAATGCCGGTAGAATTTAATCTGAAGGTAGTTCCTTTCAAACAAGGGATTTCATGGTGGTTCAAAGTGCCAATTCTGCTCAGGTATTATGAAGAAACTGCATGCTTACAAATACAACTTTATATACAGTTGTATGGAGCTAGGAAACAAATTCAAATGGAGAAGAAATACAGATGGTGATGTAACAAGAGGCCTCATCGGATGAAGTAAAGAAATACATTTCAGTTAAAGGCAGGATGAGCTGAGATGGAGACACTGCGTTGGACAGAGCGAGCGATGAAGCCAGAGAATGGTGTTACAGTAGGAGGTTGTGGAGAGGCCCCGGGCAGGCTCCAGGCACAGGAGAGGCCATGGGAGGGATTCACAGACCCAGATCAACAAGAGCACACTCGATAAACCCCCACGGACACGAGGGAGAAAACCTGATACAAGCGCCCATTTACAAATGTTTACATCCTTTAGGAACCAGACAAAGATCTGCATCAATGTGGTTCAATATTAGCCCATAATGTAATAGGAAAAGAAATGCTCTGCAGTGGGTAGCGGGATTGTTTCTTTATTCACTTTATTTTCTTCTTATTAAGTTTTTATTTGAACATAGGCAGCAACCACCAAATAACTTCTACTAGTCTGCAAATAGAAGATCAACTGTAACATTAGCATTAGCTTTTTGAAACTATAAACACAAGCCCAATTCAGATATGGGTAACTATATTTTGGTCTGTACATTTTTGTCATTTTGTTTCATACTGTATGTGCACACAGTATAGAGAAAACACCAGACCAATCTTAACATAGCACATCTTAAATAGCCCTTGCGGAAAATGTAGCCATTGACCATTATAACATTTAAAACAAAGCTGAAATATTATCCACATGAAGTAACATATGCTTGTGAGAGTAATTGCAGTTTAAAACATAGACTCGTTTCTTAGCCACACACCCAATTAGGCTCATGTCCATTAGTGGATATGGTAGACAAAACAAAGATCAGAGCAGGACACTGCAAATGATTGCAGAAATAAATATAAAATGTATTTGATTAAATCATGTTTGTAAAAGTGGTTTTGTTTTATCAGTTTGTTCTTCGGTCAGGGTGTGAACTAATCATTTTGTTTTCGCATTTCACGTTCCTTCTTTGAATTAGCTACTGGACTTTTTGATTACATTGTTAGCTTAAGTAAAACTATGATAAAACAATCTTAGGTTGAACATTTGTTCATGCAGATGTGCGGCATCATTAATTATTATGTAACACTAACAACCATAAATGAGCTCATGAGTCTCTTTATACAGGCTTTTTCTGGAGCGAGGAGACAGGAGGGTGTGAATGTGGCCAGTCTTTGCTGCTGAACAGCTCTGGCGAGGACTGAGGGTGTCGTGTAGTGGTTACCGCTTCACTGAAGCCTTCGAACCAGCGACCACCAGCCTCTCAAAAGTAACTCAAGCCAAAAGTGAACATAAGAGGGCCTTTCTTTCAGCCCTGTTAGAGCCTGCATCCATAAAAACTTGCGCTGTCTGCTCAGTCCAAATAAAGCTTTCCCGTCCATGTATCTAAAACCAAAACTAGTCCAAAATAAAAAAACAAAACTTAAAAAAAGAACTAGGAACGCACATTTGGGGGCCATATGGAACCCTGGCATTAAATATCATGTATTTAGAGCGTGTAAAGCATAACCGTGAAACCAACTAACCAAGCAGAGTAAAGCAATAATCTTTATATTTTAATAAACACTAGCTTGTGTTTTAGACTCACAACCTTCATTTATTTCCCTGTCTCAACTTTCTCGAAACAGGGTATTGACAAAAGAGTATGTAATAGAAAACTTTGTCATCTTTCTTGGGGTATGAAAATTTCAGAAGGTGTGTTGCTCTCCGATCCTTGCAGGGTCTCTTCAGCAGACCTCTACCCCACCAAGGCAGCAGAGAAAAACCTGTGTCAAGAAGTCTGTTTTCTAACAGGAGCCTCATCTGCATATTTGAATAATACATAGTGCTTATAAGCATATTAAATGGAATGTGGCCATGCGTCATTTGAAGGCAGAGATTAGACCTTCCCAGTTAATTATAAAGATGTCAAATGTCAGTGGGTGAACTCAACTCGCAGGTCATCCCCTCTAGTTTGGTGATTATATGCACAAACTATAGATAAAGTGGCATCATAGAGGCTATTAAGGTGCTGGGTCTTTAAGAAAGGCTGTCCCTACCCTTTATTACTATGCAATAGCTGTCAGAAGAGAAAGCCAAAGGACCACACACTACTAATGGCTTCTCAAACAGGTATTAGGCTATTAGACTTATACTTCACCCACATGCATTGATGAAAGATGAATCGCACAACCAAGACTAATAGGAAGACTCAACTGTGGCTAAATTAGCTACTGTATATGGCATTGTAGGATATTGAACCTTTGTTAAACCCTCCACTCCAATCCTCACACTGATTTTCACCTTTAAATACTATTTTGTAGAATTACTGGGCAGGACATAGTAGTTTAATGTAGGTTATAGATCACTTAAAACACTACAACAATTACAGAATGATAATTATTAGAATACGTACTACAAAACAATAGACATGACACAATGTGTTGAAGAACACAATGGAGAGAAAAGGGATGGGGGAAAAAAAGGTTACATTCTGTTGCAGCGCGTTGCACACAGGATTATTTCATGCCAAACATCAGTGTGAGGAAGATACTGTACAGCCGAGGGCCTGGTGAAAGTTCAATATCCCTTTAAATTTAAGGCATGAGAATATTTTGAGATAAAGTGAAGATGGATCACACAATGAACCTGGTGAGACCGCGTGCGCGCGCGTGTGTGTGTGTGTGTGTGTGTGTGTGTGTGTGTGTGTTTGGGTCATTACTGCACGATTAAGAGCCAATCAGCTCAACTGGGCAGTGTAGTGGAAAGCACTTGGGGCCTGAGAGAGGGTTCGCCTTGACAGGACCGCCAGTCAAACAGGGCAGCCCTCTCTGTGTTCCTGTCAATCTGCCTGCCCTCTGAAGTTCATTTAAAGGGAGGGGCTCCGGCTCACTAGCTCCTAACAGGTGAGAAGGGCCCATATTATCAGCCCTCAGAGAGAGCAGGACATGAGTCTGATGTGCTCTTTCAACTGTACTAAACTGTCTGCAGCTCGGCTCACTGACTGTTGACTTGCTGGAGACAGACAGACAGACAGACAGACAGGCAGGCAGGCAGGCAGGCAGACACACACACGCACACACACACACACACACACACACAGCCACGTGCACTGTACAGTAGATTGATTAGGAAGAAGAATAGAGCAAATAAGATGAGAGGACGTGATTTTCACAGAGAAATTGAGATGCAAAGAAATGTAAAGATTAAGGGGTGCAAGAACGACCCTTAGATTAAATCTAGGAGAAATGAGTTGGTGTGTGTGTGTGTGTGTGAGAGAGAGAGAGAGAGAGAGAGAGAGAGAGAGAGAGAGAGAGAGAGAGAGAGAGAGAGAGGTGATAACAGGCAACAGAGGGAGAGGGGGATGGAGAATGTTGAAAACAAGAGAGAGAATGGTATATTAGCAATAGTAGATATATTGCAATCCACTTTTGTGATTTTAGGTGTTCGCTGGGGGGCTATGGAGTTTGTTTTGGTTTGGGGGAGCTGACACAACCACCAATGCCTCCATCATCATGCATGCCCCACCACTCCCACACCAACATGCACCTACCTAGTATACTGCTGTATATGGCCCCAGCCCACACCCTTTCAGCTTCCTCAATATTTCATAGGGCGAGTCCATGCTGAGTTACTCAAGGCCATCCATCTATGCTCCCTACACAAGCTCTATGGTCTGCTGAGGCTTACAGTCAATATCACAATTATGAACACAATAACAAGAGCTGCATGCAATCAGAACGCATGCAAAGAAACAGCGCATGCAAAATTACAACCTAATTAATATTTCTAGAAAGAACTT
>JAODLL010000011.1:919235-934402 GCA_026546735.1 Forbesichthys agassizii
TATCGGAAATGTTGCAAGGAAATGAATATAGAAACAAATCTGAAATCAAACTGAACTGAAATCAAACTTGTTGTGAGATTGCACAAAGTTACTTAATGCAAGATTCCATCACTTCTAGGCTACTAGTTTTATTTTTCTTCTTTTTCTTCTTTATTTTCCAGAAATGCCGTGTGGTCCTTCATGATCCCATTACACATCTGTTCAATAGAGGTGTCCATCCACAAATCTACTAAATGGAAAAAAATAAGAAAATCAGCTCAACCTGGTTAGCCACCACAGTTCATTTATTACGTGCTCAAACATCTGCTGATTCTATGTGCTCTTATTTTGAAATTGTGAAATTTGTCTTTCAAACCGACTACAGTATAAGTTATTAGTAAGGTTATGGGTTTATTAAGTATTGTATATACTGTATGTTCACGCTGTATTGTAAAACCCTTTGAAAGGACCCACCTGATGGCTTACTGATTAAAAGGACTCCTGTAACGTTATATCGTGAGATCGTGTTCTTTGGATCTATTTCTCAAAATATGCGTTTGAACGCCAGTGAGCCATAACTTGCATGTCCAGGTAATAAAGGTGACTTACTGTTCCCATTAACTCCCTTGGAAAAGACACATGAGGATATAGGGTGGAGATCTTTTTGGGGTATTTTTACACTTCACGAAAAAGCCAAGTGTTGGCCTTGTCTTTGTTATTTCGCCGCTGTACAGTGTGAATATCGAACCATCAAACACACCAATTTTCGCCACTGTGTTTTGTTTTTGTCTAGATTTTCTTCCAGCTGAGTGTCATTGGAGAGTAAACTATGTATGTTTTCAGCCCTTTGTATTTTCCCCTCCACCTCCTTTGCTGTTCTCTCTCATCGGATGTATGTGCGAGCCAATGTGTGTGTGTGTCTTTGCAAACGAACGTGTGCAGGCTTTGTTTTTCTTTTTGAACATCCCTTTGATGTCGCTGTTTATTTATTTATTTGGCAGCCTGTGAAGGCCTTTTTTCAGCGGTTAGGGCTACAGTGGATGGGGTGCCGCGTTGCTCTGAGTGCCATCCATCAAGAAGGAGGCTCTCTGACGGATGAACCGGTGACCTCAGATCCTGGGCACTTCAGCTCCGAGCTGAAGCAGCACCGGGGGATATACAGTACATTGTGTGTGTGTGTGTGTATTTATATTGTTGTTGTTGTCTTTTATTTTAAGGAGACACTACGTAAAATGGCTGCTGCTTCATCTGAGACAACTATGTCTGGTTGTGTCTCACTGTGTGTCACATCACAAATGTGTTCTGTGGCTGTTTCTTTGTGTCTGATATCTTTCTAATGACCATTATTTGACACCGGCTTCTTTGAGGAAAGAATGGCGTTTCATCAAACAAGGACAGACCAATCAGTGGTTTGAACCTGCTAACTCCTGACCAACACGCCTAACCCTAACTGCTCTCGGTGGTCAGATGGTGCCTTGCGTGACTGACACCACCATTGGTGTACACAGTATGTATAAATGTGTGTGGGAAAGGGGGGTTTGAGACAATACTGTAAAGCACTTTATGTGGCTGGAAGGTTAGAACGCTATATAAATGCAGTCTATTTACCATCATCATTTGGCAACATGGACAAAAACTGATACCAGGGGGAAGTCTGATTCACACTTGAGACATTAAAGGGATATTAAACTTTAAAAAAAACGTGTAACACATAATTTTATAAATGTTTACTATCAATGTGTATTATTGGAATGACTATAAGAATATATTCTTAAACAAGGGGACATAATTAAATATTATAGCCTATATGTATTTATACAGTATATATATACTGTGTATATATATTATATATATACTGTGTATATATATATATTGTAGAGTGGGCTAATATGACATCAATATGACAGCATACTGAAGCAGAGTAATAACAAATGCACAACATGTTATATGCAAACAAAAACTTGCTTTTCAAATCCAAAAAGTGGGAAAAAATATTTCTTCAGTGTTTGTATGGTGGGTTTCTGTGATGCATTTACATTTATTCTTCTGTCTGTCGAGAGATAATTTCATGCTGTGATGCCTAACTTGAAGAGGATTCAAACACGGGCTATGGAATATATTGTAGAGAGCAATGCACAAACTATATATTGTATGTTTTATACTGTTCTGAGGTGTTGTCACATTTATCTAAGGTTCCATCTCAACAGTGCGTTGTGACTTCCTGTTTGCTCAAAAACTCTTCCTTGTCTGTATTTGTTTAGAATTAAGCAAACGTTAACATTCAGTGTGTTTTAATTGTTGATTTTGATACCATTCTCAAGTTGCCCGTATTAGTATTGCCTTTCAATTCAGGAAGTAAATAGTGAATTTGAATAGGCCATACATGCTAACAGTACTCTCAGGCCTGTAGTATCTCAAGTTATTGCACCATTTATATGAACCCAGGGCCACTCAGTCATTGCAGGGCCATTCTAGTCTATACAGAACAGGCAGGTTTCCGATCGCCGAAACTTGAACTCACATTATCAGTGAATGCCACCGTTTTATGCCGCCTGAGAGTTCCCTTTTGTAGATTCCATATACAGGGGACAGCCAGGTGTTACTACGTTTTATAGACTACTGTGTAGACTGAGATGGTCAGGATGTGTACAGGTATATTATTATATTACAATATAATATTATTAAATTGAAGCCTGGATGGAAATTATCTCAGGAGTTTTCTATTGCCAAACAATGGGTCTGTAGACATTTATTAAAAAAAAACATACCCATACCCATACCCAACAACTGACTGCCAGGCTGGTGAAACCACAGAGCAAACAGAACTATAATGAAATGAAATGCATGCTGGTACATGCCAAATAGACATATTTAGATTCAAACATGGGCATGATACAACAAAGTGTCAATGCTGACAAATAATGTTAAAGCTGCAGATTTTCATTGTTTGTTTGACCTCTGTGTTTATAATTGGACACACATTTAATTTCTCTATGTATAAAATGTAGACTTACAATAATGCAGTAGATTTAGATAAACCTCTCTACCTAAGAGTCAATTTAACATTATGATGGCTCTCATATATCCATCTCTCTCTTTGCTCCAGCAGGAACCCAAGACCTCGCACAATCAACCTGTTTATAATACACTCCCCATCCACTATACTAACCTTCATGCTTTTTTTTAGTGAAATTACATTCTGTACAATTTCACATCCATAAATAAAATCTTCTTAAGCTGTACGTATCTTTCTTTTACGTACTTGGTTGCCCCATTGTCTCTTAATGGAGAGCCACCACCACTTAAGGCATTTATTCAATAGGAGTGCCATAATAATTCTAAGCTCTTATTGAAAAGCGGCAGGCGTGTACTGTAAGATCATTCACTTTATAAATGGCACGTCCTTCAACCGACGCCATCAGCTCAGCATACGAGAAGATTGCATTTGAGTTCAATGGCCACATACAGTGGCTGTGCTGAATAAGGAGCTAGCTATTCACGCCATGAAAGGGACATCGTGCACTGGCAGCATTTTCTATTGGCTGTTTAAAAGGTACAATTTCCGCCAATGCTCATTGTTTTTGTGTGGCTGCAGGGGTGGAGGTGGGAAGCGGTGTGGGCCTAGACACTCTGGGGGGTAGATAAGAGTGCCAGCTTTTTGGGATGATACTCTCAACCAGCGACACAAATCCAGCTCAGCTCTTTTTACGTTTCTACAATACTGCCTTCTTGAAGTGCACTTGTGTCCTGAGCCTCCCCCAGATATATTTGGGTCAGTCATTCTTGCTAACTTCGAGCTCAAATCAAAGCAGTATCACTTTGCGGTCCTCACACATCGAAATGCATTGTGAAGCAAAGCGCCACGGCTTTGTTGATACGAGTGGTGTTCACCACTTTGTTTATGTTACTATTTATAGTTCCAGGGATGTGTAGAAGTGTCAGATACTTTTTTCAACACGCACAGAAAATGTTAGCTAGCAAAATGTGAGGAGATAGTTGTTGAATTTACCTTGCAATAGCTGACAATACCTTTAAAGACAGTAGTATGCAAACAATTGTTACACGAAAGGGCTTAAAAGTCTGGCAAAATGATACATTATCAGAAAACAGAACAAGCTAAATTGTGAAATGCAACACAAATGTAACAGCATTCTGTAGCTTATCATGGAAGCTAACAGTCCACTTTGAAAGGCTTACTTCACCGTGTCACACCGACATTGCTAATTTCAAAAACAACTACAAATACTTGGGTTTTCATAGAATGGGTCCTTTAACGTCCATCGATAATTGAAATGATGTCTTACTTTAATTTGATCCCCCGAGCAACATAACTGGTCACAATAGAAAGAGTTGACGTGCCAACGCAGTAAATTGCTTTGGATGGCATTTCAAAGAACAATGTATTGCAGGGTTATACAGCATGTGCGGAAAAGGCTTTACAGAGACTATAGGTGAAGATATATGGGCCTGAGCATAAACAAATTGTCAAACAAACCAACCAAAGTTCTCAGAAGAACAACTGCTTCCTAAGTTAATTTTAGCAACTACAAATATGGTCAGCGTGAAAGCAGTCCAAGCATTCTCGTTGTATTTTGGGACAAACAAACTATATTATTTGTATTGGTAGTGTCAAAGCAGCGCTGTGAAAGCCAAACCTCAAGGTGATGCGCAGAATTTCACGGACAAAGGTCACTGGCTGGAATGTTTTGCTTGTTGAAGGGGAGTCTGTGAATTCAGCATTTTAATCCCGGGGAGTAATTGAGCGTCTCCTTGTCTGCAGAACCACTGAGGGGTTGAAGCACGATCCATCATTCCTCTCCGGACTGTCCAGTAGTTTACCATGTGGCTGGTTCAGAACTCCCCAAGAACAATGGAAAATAGTGAAGGTTTACTTAACTGAAAAATATATTTATTGTACAAGTTTGTATATAAAACAGTCTAATTTCTTCAGATACTATATAGTCACACTTTTGATGTCATTTTTAATGCTATTTATATTTCATTTATGTATTTAGAGGTCTGACTGTATACCTGCTATGTGGCATGCATCTGATCATTGCTGTTTTGAAAACAATCACAATCTAATATTGAGAAGCAGCATGTTCTCAAGCTTGGGCAGTGTTTATGAAGCTAAGAGCATAATTAATATATTCAGACCCCACCTACACTGGTCAGAAGAGGGCCTATAGGCCAAAGGGTTGGCCTGTTTAGCATGCTGTTGAATTCCTGGAGACGCAATTATTTTGCAAATAGTTTGGTCGACAGTACAGGTTACGAGAAGCTGAGGCGTTTGAAGACCTTTATCTAGAGGCAGTATACTTGACACTAATTACTGATGATATTATGGGCTGAATTGATTCATGTCATGAGTGTCTTTGTTTTTCATTCTGTTTAAAAGAACAAAACATCATCCTAAAACTCAACAAAGCAGATTTCTTGAAATTCTTTATTTACAAAGTAATGTATATGTGCAATAAACTTAACCAGTAAGCATTCTTTAAGAACTATGTTAACTATTCTGCAAATTGTTTTTCTTTTTATTAATCAAACTAAATTATATTATGTATTATCATTTTCAATAATGTTGCCTTACGTCAAGTGTATTACATGTCATAAGCACTAAGAGCAATTCTTTAATTTCCGATAAACAAAAAGCCTTATTGTTTCCATTGAGTTTCCACTGATCTCTAGCGACTCCATAAATTGTGCTCAATGGTTAACAGCCTTGTTAAATACCAACAATGTTAATTACCAAGCGAAGCTAGATTTAGATGGAGTCAATGTTGCATCAAGGAGCGGATCAGATTTTCCCTGCCACTCTGGCCTGCAGAATGACACAGCGTTATCATATACGATTTGAGTTAAACTACATCTCTGTGTAGATTCATATCATTCTCTCTACCCATAAGCCCCTGCTGCCTCCTTCCCCTTTCTCTCACCTGATTAGAATTTCTGTCGTGGCCTCTGGGATTGGACGATTTGAACATATTTTATTTAACCGCTTTTGTAAGCCCTAATATTCAGCAGCTGTGATCTATTGCTGAATTACAATGTTCAGGGTCAAGCAGGGACTTGGCTATGGAAAAGGGTGGGCACAACTGCTGCAGGGGAAAAGGGGGAAGTGATGGGAAAAGGAAAAAACCAGAGAGGAAAAGGAAAGAATCTCACGAGTTTCCTTTAAAAATGAATGAGAAAATGGTTAATCCCAGAGTCACAGCAGGAAAGGAGGGAAAATCAATATGGCCTCTCAGTTCACCGACGCTCTCGCAAGTTCTTGAGATGAACACAAAGTTGTGCATTTTGTTGTCACAGCCATACGTCTCAATAGCGGGCTGTGTGTGTGTGATTGGGGAAGACTCTAGAGAAAGCACACAAAACAATAATGATTTGTATTAAATTAAGTGGCCAAACAGTTTGAGGCCAACTATGACAGCTACTCTGTACTGCTAGGCAGTGAGAGACTGTTTCTGGAGCTGAGAAATTACGCAAGGGGACATCATACAGATTTTGTGACCTTTGAACTGTATGTTCAATTGACCCAACGCGCCAACCTGCAGTGGGACCCCCTCGCAAGAATCCAATTCCACTTCCTGCCCTGCGAGGAGAGGACTGGCCAACGAGCACCGCGATTGGATGCCCTGCCATGAATATTTGATTGCACCAAGCATCTAAGGCGGAGGTTTCATCGGGAGGGGGTGGAGAATGCCCTTTCACAGAGAACACTACGCCTCCTTATCCGTCTGCCCCATCCATTGTTTCCTCCACCTGCCTGACCTGAAAATGGAGGCAAAACCAGCTCTCCCACCTTTCTCCTCATCCATTCATCCATCCCTCCATCCATCCATCCATCCATCCATCACCACCTCTCTTTTCCGTGCTGTCATGCTAAGCGATGCACCTCCCCCCCAGTTCATTAGCAAGCTCTTCAGTAGCCTGTCATGGCAGATGTGCTCCATCAAAGCTGATCCACTCCCTGTTTTTTCAAGAAGATGTCGTGGGTGATCACCGTGCACTCAGATCTCCAGCTACGGGGATTGGGGGAATGGGGTTGGGGAGGAGGGAGCGGGACTGACAGACCGTCTTTTGAAGACAGCGATTCCTCCACTGAAGCCTCCCAGTTGGAAATTTAGGCTCGTGTCTGCTAAGACGCCATATGCAAAGTAAATTACTGTACAGGGGCAAGCCTAGCTACAACCCCCCCCCCCCACCCCCCCTCTCTCTCATGGCCTTTGCAGGCAACATGGCCTCATCCTCTTCAATTTCCCTTCTCTCCCTCGACCTCATTCTAGAATCAATCTACCGTTAAAACTAACACCTCCGTCATTTTATTTATTATTATTTGTTTTTATTTATTATTGAAAGTGCTGTCTAATAAGACTTCTAATATGAATTCCAATTGTTTTCAATATCCAAAACATTTACTTAGGCATACTTTACATTTACTGATGTATATTTTGTTATAGTCAGGAATTAAATTGTTTTTAATTGCCTTCCTTAACCTCTAACCGGGGGCTAAGGGCATACAAACACTGGCTCTACTATTGCTTACTATAGAGCCCATTATATCAGAGACTCCATTTTCATGCAAATGAAAACGCTGGTCACAACTGTATGCCTTTGTAGTGGTAAAGCGTTAATTTCAGCTCAAAGGCTACGTCCGTATTCTACAGGGAGAGCTGGAGGGGATGGTGCTGGGGGGGTGAGGAAGAGATGGCAGGAAAAATGGGAAGGAAGCCAGGTTAGTAGGTGCGCTGAGTGGTTTAGCCTGCATGAGCGTAGCTCGAACCCTGCTGCCTGTGTTGCAGTACCCCGCTAGATGTGTCTGCACCAAGCGGGAACCTTCACAGCTGCTCACAATTCAATTGTGGAGCACATGTACAAAACACTTATTATTGGCCACCAGGACATTCAGTACAGTAGGCCAACAGAGCAGAAAAGCCCAATGAATGTCTATGGGAGAATTCTCCAGAGAAATTCAACCTGTACACATTTCCCAAAACATGGTCACAATAGCTACTTTCACTTTGAAGCAGCCTTGTAAAAAATGTATTGTTCCATAAAGCAAATATAGGAGAATACTTAGTTTGGCGGGGTCATTAACGTTTTGGGTTCGAATTTGGCACCCTTTGACAAACCTATGGGAGATGTGATTCACACTCAATCCATATTCATATCCAATATGATCAACGCAGAGGCCGACAACAGTGGACTTCCATTCCTGCATGGGTGAACATATAAGAAACTCCAGGCTGTCCCTTTCTGGCCTGTGGTGGAGGCGCCTTGTTCCAGAGGAAGGCAACACGGGCTATGGCATGGCATGTTTGTTGTCAAATCGCAGGAGCGCTTTAACGACACCACCACAAACACGGGCAGGCGATACAGATCACAGGAACTGAACAGGGTAGCGTGGGTGGGTGGTTGACTGGAAGTGAGCAGCACATCTTCAGCTCCATCGATCTGAACCAAAGCTTTGGGATCTTCTGTTTGATGGCCGTGACGGTAAATATTGTTATTGTATTTATATATTGTGTGCTTTTAATACTGTACAGTACTGTATACGTCTTCACAGTATGACCCCTGGTCACAAAATCATACAAACACACCTATATTGCAGAGACCCGTTTAACCAATACACACACATAGTTTACACTGTTTACTCCTAATCAGACAAAATACTGTACAATATGTGGGATTTATGAATGCGTACATGCATACATAACAAAACACACGCACGCACGCACACACAAACACAGAGAGGAGCATGGCATGGGGACAGAGCTGTAACCCTCTGATTCCCCCTAGATAATAGGAGTCATTGTCATGTCTTTGTGAGTGTAAACACCATTAAACCGGTCGACAGTGTTGATGGGGGCAGTTGGAAGAAAATCCACAATATAGGAGAGAAAGAGAGCCATTCTGTTGGGGCCGATTGCGGGTACAAACGGGAGCATGGCGCCACTTCTGCAGCCAGCCACACTGGCATGTGTGTGTGTGTGCGCGTGCCTATTTGATAGGGACATCCACTGTACAGTCAATCCCTTATTGTCAAGCAGTGTTATTGTTGTCTTGTCTTGGCTAGAAGGCACTGATGGGCCTTCCTTTAGTCTGTGTGTGTGTCGGGAAGCGTGGAACTATCTCACGGACTCTCCAGCAGATGAATCCGCTCACAAACCCCTGCCGCGATCTCCCCAACCAACCAGAGCTATTTATCCAGCATTAAATTAAGACCCGCCCTTCAACGGGGATGACAGGCACCACAAACGACGTGGTCTCACTCCCTCGGTGCCGTAAATGGCTGACAAACAGAGGCCATTTCTCCTTTCTTACAGCGGCGCTTCAGAGAAGTTCCGTGTCAGCGGAACTCAGGGGAACCTTTGCCTTTTTACTGGTGTGTGTAAAGCCTCCAGAACAGAGTGGAGACATGCTGCCCTGACTGCTAAGCATGCTGGGTAACTTTAATGGCACAGCCATATTGGTCTGCCAGTGTGGTTAAGGCTAATACCTCAGTATAGATGGAATAGTTTAACTGATACAAATTAGTACTATTAGTACTAGTAACTAATAACTAGCTTTGGGTGTATTAACAATCACTCATGGATGGTGTTTCAATTGGGAGTATCTAAATGTGATTTATGTGAGTGAACTTGGTGAAATCTCTCGCAGGAGAGCCAAAAACCTGGTTGTTTGCAGTAGCAAGGGACACAAAACAAAACCAGACCGCTATTTCGGGCAAGAGGCGGAAGAAGAAGAAGAGCTTCAAAACTATGCTTTAGATATCGAATAATTACTCGACCCTCTCTTCCTCTCCGTCAGTATAGAGGACATATCTCCAGTCACTTAAGGAGGGTTAACACCCGTCTTAATTAAATATTAAAAGGTGTCTGTACCTGCTGCTATTGTTGCCCCTTGGAATAAGAGATAACCTATTGTTGACAAGTTTTTCATCCCCATGGCTTCCACTGCGAGACGCTTGTCGCAAACCAAATCAGCAGATTGGGGTGGGTGGGTGGTTGGGGTGATGAATAATCTAGTTCATATTCCAAAGACACCCGCCGACACTCTGAAGGAGAAAAATGAAAGGGAAAATATATGGTGAGAGAGGGAGAAATGGAGGGAGAGAGGTGTACAAACGTCGGCTGGTGAAAGATAGAGACGGATGGATGGATGGATAGAGGGGTAAAGTGAGGGATGTGTAAAGGGTGGCTGAAAGCTTCAGCCAAGGTATCACATGACAGGATTTTGGTTTAAATAATAAAACAGGGCGAGCATTGTAAACAAATCGTTATCTATCCACCTCCCTTCTCTGTCCATACACCCCCCCCCCCCCCCGCCTCCTCTCAATAAAAAGAAGAAACTTGTTTTAATGCCATTTCTTAATGAACATAATAGCCCGCCGCTGATAATGAAAGGAAATGAAAACATCTAAAAAAATGCGAGAGGGGCCCCCGAGTTGTCGCCAGCGCTCAATTATTTCCTTGTCAAGTGGGTCTGTTTTTAATGAGGCCCTCTGGGACTGACGTCTGTCAGTCAGCCCTGACTTTTTGACACCATTACAACTTCAAACAGAAAAGAGCCGCCACGCTGCCTTCCACAGCGGCGCTCGCTCGCTAGGTAGGTAGCGCTCGTCTGACAGGCTGGGGGTGGTGGGGTTGGGAAGGGGGGGGGGGGGGAGAGAAGGTGGCAAGAGAGGTAAAAGGAGAGGAGGGTGGGGGAGCTACATAGGCTAGTACAACGCGAACGCACACGCAGAAGCGCGATGCCGCAAAAACACTGGAATTTGGATATTCAGCGATGACGAAAACCCTTCCCTCTGTCCTACCATCCTTTCCTCCTCGCTCCCTCATCTCCTCGTCGGTCTGTCTGCGTGCCCTAATGATAAGTCTTGGTGGGCAGGCTGCCACGAGGGACGATCGGAGGCACACCATTTTGTCGGCCATTAATTTGAGGCTTTGAAGCAGGCGGCGGTGGCAGAGGCACGTGGCTACCGTGGATCTGTGAAACAGAGACTGGCAGGAGGGCGGGAAGAACCTCCGTGCACGCACGCACGCACGTGCACACACACAGCTTAGCTAACCCCCGGCCCGCACCTTCCAAAATGAAGACCGTGACCCTGAAACAGAATAGCAAATGACCTCGCTGGGCACTGCCACTGAGACCAGGGAAAGCACGCACACACGCACACACACACTCCAGTGGACCATTTGATGACTGTGTGTGTGTGTCTGTGTGCATTTGCCCGCACATGCTGCAAAAATATGCTTGTTTATATTTTTACTTAATACAACAGACGTTTCTATGCATTTTCTAGAATAAACAAAATAATCTAATTGGCTAATATCTGCAAATATTAAGAGATATTCCAGCCAGACTGAGCCAGTGATGGAGAATGTGAGAAAATAAAACAAGATTTAAGACATGTTTTGTTTGTATTAAAAGATGAAAACAAACAGCAGACACGAATATAGAAATATACACCTTTTCAGTTGGTCACGGTGTACATTTTATGCTAACATGACAATGGACAATCAACACACAAAATAACAAGTTACCAACAAATAAAATTAACAAGTTGTTCCTTCCAAATCTATAAAATAAACTTCTAGCACAATGTTTATTCAGAGAATTGTGAATGTATAAACATATAGTAACATAATCACTGGTAATGACAGAAAAAAATCTATACATTATGTAGAATTTCATATTACATACAGTATATTGTTTATCATTTGTCGTGTTACTTATATTCTTTCCCATGATGGAGGTGTCTTTGGGAGGTGCAGAAACATTGTATGAACATTGTACCATGTTCATTTATTAAATCAATTTGAATGTCAGCTTTTACATAACAGGTTGATTTATTTTGTTTCCAAGTAGCTCGTGGAGTTCCTACAGTGGTGTGCATTTGTCTCTGTGTGTTGTCTTTGCACAGGAGGTCAGGAACAATTCAATTCCTATTCATTTAATTGGAGACTGCTTTTTTTTTAATACAAAAAAAAAAAAAGGTTAAGATATCCCTGTCTTTAATGAATTAACTGAAAATAGAAACTATGATAGCTAGAGTTCATTAAGACTGAAAGGAATTTAACCCTAACTTTGAAATGCACATTTATTTATATTTGCAATGCAGCTCTATTTATCCGTTTTGGGCTTTCTCAGGAATTCCAGTTAATGAGCGTGAAAGACAAGCTAATATGGAGGCACTGTCCTTTTTTAACTGTGCAGGGTTATACAGGCCACATTTTAATTCAGAATAGAGCTTATACGTGCTAAATCCCTATTGTTGGTGCTAATACTGTACCTGTAGGTTGCATTGTGGGCACCCAAATCAATTTAGTTTCTTACATAGGACACACATATACCTATAAGCACAACCCTTTTTTAACTCCATCACACTAATATATATATAAATATATATACACACACACACACACACACACACACACGCACGGTTAAACCCACAATAATAATAATAATAATAATAATATAAAGCAGATGTGTTCGTATACATGACATCCAGTATATGTGCTAAAGTGTTAAATCATACAGGACACCTCCCTCACCCCAAACAAACACAAAATATTCAACATTTCAGTATATACACATTTGAATCAGTCCGGACTTCTAAAATCTAACCCCCACCCCCCTACCCCCGCCGGGTGTTTGCAATAGGCTGCTGCCATGCAAACCACAGTCAGGACGCCATGAATAACATCAGCTATGATATGATAAAAAAACACTCCCCCTTTGTCCCCAGAGGAGGCGCAGGGCCTGACAGAGAGGAAACTGCACGGGCGTGAGATGCGGAAAGAGGAGCACGGAGAGAAATCAACAACAACAACAACAAAAAGAGAGATGGAGAGAGAAAGAAAGAAGAAAACAAAAAACAAATGAGAGCAGACAGAGAGATAGAGGGAATGAGAGTGGTGGTGGTGGAGGGGGTTCGCCCTGTCAGGCCTTGGAAACAGTGATTCATGAGGACCATTTGTCCTAATTACACCAGAACAACGCTTTTGTCGCTATTAATCACGCATGTGTGTGTGGGGTATTTGTGTGATGTGTGCATATGTGTGTGTGCGTGCGTGCGTGCCAGAAGGGAAGATCAGTGGTTCCGCAGATTAAAATAGATAGCCAGGATGATAGTGAGGAGGATGATGGCTCCAAGAATGAAGACCAACACACGATTCTGGATGATCCTGGAGAGAGAGAGAGAGAGAGAGAGAGAGATAGGGGGGTTAGGCAGGGTTCAGAGAAAGCTCAATGTGTCTATAGAGGAATGTAAAAGTAACCCAAAACACTCATATGTTTATGTGCAAACTAAATGACCAGTCACCAACTGGAGTGTTATCAAGTTTAACAGCTACCGTGAGGCCTGCATGCAAAGTGTTTACTGGTACACAGCCGCTGGAATGGAAATGTAAAGCATACACAAGCGTACATACGCACACATACACATGCACACAAAAAAAAAAATCATACAATAAAATAATAATAATTATGTGGCGACATGAAAACACAAAGTTTGTGTAACCGGGAAGCGATCAAATGACGTGATTCACAGGCTTTAAAAACTTTATTTGCACAATAAAGTTGGAAAAAGTGTCTCCGTAGATTCCTAGCTGTAATAAAAATCCACTGAATTACTGATGGTATTCACTATAAAACGACTTAAACGTTTTACACGTTTCAGGTGTCCCGCTGTGGCCTATAAACCTGACAAGAGCGTCCCCTCAACCAAGCACACACACACACACACACGCACACACACACACGCACACACACGCAGGACAGAGGGTCTACTTAACAAGAGGGACTGTGCAGCATGTGGGCAAACTGTACACAGTGTTGTAGTCGCTTTGCCAGGAGAGCTCGCTTGTGCGTGTGTGTGTGTGTGAGTACTGTATGTGTGCGCGTGTGCATTTGTTTGCTTGTGTTTCCTCAGTAGTCTCTGGACTCTATCTCCCCAGACAAACACACAACCCCCTCCCCTCCCCAATCCAAATCCCTCCGTCACTGTTGACAAATGACGAAATTATCACATTTGCTGACATGTGGAGGGCCGGGGGAGAGGTTGACAGAGGTGGGGGCAATGTCCACTTCTCTAAGCAGGAGATGAATAGCCCATGCTGTGGCCATTTATCACTGGGGGGGAGGCTGGCTGGCTGCTCACTCACCCCGCTACCCTCCAGAGTCACAACCCCAAGCCCCTCCGAACGTCAAGCTAACAGCCACCCAGACAGAACCCCCCCCCTCCACCGTACCTCTGCGGAGACTCCCATTAAAGAACGTTTCAATGCAACCAACCGAGTGGCAGCAAAGAACACATAGCACCTTCTGCTGAAATCGAACACCATGTAACATGTTGCGACTGGATGAGGATAAAGGATGAAAACTACTTTTGAATTACCCCCCACCGCCCCATCAAGTTACATTTAGAGGAGGCTTGAAGTGAAGTGAATGTTTTTGTGGGAATATTCACAGTTAATGGGCTGTGTTGGCAGAAGTGTTATTTCTCATAGCCTGTAAACAGAGACTATGTGAATTCAAACAGCTGTCCACCACACAGGTGTTCAGAGTGGATTTGGCTGATTAGACTGGTTGTGTACAGTACACACAGTCTCTCCTGTGGCCGTTTGGTTGCAACAGACACTTCTGTTGGGATCGATTCTTATGAATATATGAGATTAACGTCACCTGAACATCAACATCGGAAGCTGTTCAAAACGATTAAATTAATATTTTCCCTGCTTTACCTCATGAAAAAAAAGAGTGTTTTCTCATGTGACTTGTTCCATGCTAAGTGAAACCAGTGTCATATTCTTTAGCGTTTGCTACAGAAACTCAGAACGTAAAGAGTCCTGCACTTACATCTTATGCTATGTGTCCCTGTCATCGCGTTTCACATTCCCTCCCAAACATGAGCTAAAGAGATTATTGCTATAGGCCACAAAAACCTCAAACCATCACCTGTGACCCCTCTGCTTTTCCCTGGAAATGTCACACGTCTTCTCTGGTTTGGAGCTCTAGTTCAAAATCTAATGCCGGGTTATCCACTATACAACTTTTTTGTCTCTCACGATTGTTACCATGTCAGATTAGACGAACATTGTGCGATGATAAATTCTTGACGTGTCGTGGCAGGGAGACTGGCAACACTACACGTATGACACCGACCGATCACAGTATGCTGT
>JAODLL010000011.1:971973-982147 GCA_026546735.1 Forbesichthys agassizii
ATATTGTGCATGAATTCCGCCTCGCCGTCCAGACTACAGTAAAGGATACAGGCGGCAGAATGTAGTTCATTGTTGTTCTTGTCAACAACACAGCAGCAGCTTGGTCACACAGCCCTGTGTAAGAACGGTGTTCCGTTTTGATAACCAGCCATGTATATACTAAACACATTATTTCATGAATGAAAGTTCAATTATATCATAACACAACATCGCCATCCTTGCCTGTTAAACCGCCATGCACCCATAAGCATGTATTAATTAATGAATAATGTGTTACATAGCACGAAACTGCAGCCGTTCTTGCCGCTACAGCGCTATGATAGATAGGTGGTTAGCTGCAAGCTGCTAGCAACAACACAAAGTAATAGGCTATTCGGTTAAACAGGAAACGGCAATCCTAATTGCGGCAGCGGATACAATTTCAGTATGACACTGAAATTTAGGTTAAGCAAATCAACACAACTTTATATAAGCAGCCTATTTCTAATCCATTTACGGTTTCTGAACAATAGCCTATATTAATCTAATGTAGTTATTGATGCGCTCATCACTCTTGATAATATGCCTGTCCTGCAGACTCAATTTGATTATGCTATGGTAGCCTGCAGTTACTGTATCAAAAAATAGATTTGGTCATCTGCAAATGTTGAACGTTAAACTTTTACTTACGGTTTGTGTACTGGCGATCAACATCAGTTCCTTGCCTTGCATATTTTGCTGATACTACATAGCTGGCCATATCTTCATAGGGGCGTTACCAAACAAACTGTGTGCAATAATCTACGCAACATTCACGTTTCTCTCATTCGCCTGTTTGCCCGCCTCTCTCCCTTTTTTTTGCCAATACCAGGAAGCTAACAGTCCACTTGGAAAGGCCTACTACTTTGTGTCACATCGACATTGTTAATTCCAAAAACAACTAGAAATACTTGGTTTTCATGGAATGGGTCCTTTAACATTTTGAGTCTATACATTTAAAAAAAGCCATGGCTCCAATGTTTTTAGGTGGAAGGTTGATGACATGTCTTAACTGTAAACATTTAGACAATTGCAGATTTAATGAAAGCCCCTTTTCTTGGACTCCAGAAGAGGGGCAAACTGAGTCATGCATCGCATACATGGGGGAACTGCATCTTGTGGTTTGAACCTATGGACTGGAATAAGTGACCATTAAACTAGACATCTGTGTTTGTGAAATGTATCTTCACAAACAGGCAGATAACTGAGCAAAGTGCACAGATGATCTGTAGACCGGGCTAATCTAGCGGACATCAAGAGCGTCCAGGCCTGACCGGGGAGAAGTAGGCCAGGTCACGACCAATGTGAAGAGATAGAGAGAGGTTGCTCCCAGGCTGGGAGAGAGCTCAGGTGGTAGTTGTGAAGAGGCACCTCCTGTCTGTGGCTCAGTGAGGACACAAGAGAAGCCCAAACACATCCAAGTCCTACGACAGCGTTTTCCATTCTTGTTCTGTAGCAGACTGGGGCAGATGGGACACATGCTCTTCTGCTCAGAGACTTACAGTAGGGGCACACTTCAGGCCACCAGAGACCCCCCCCCCAAACAAAAATGTGCTCTTTTTATGATGGTCATCGACCACAAACAACACACTCCACGCAGATTAGCATATTCTAATGTGGGAAAACAACAGTACATTTCTATTTCATCTTACATTTGTGAGTGACGTGACCTGCATTTGCCTCCGAGGATCCTGTCGACAGATCCACCAGAAAATGCAACCACTCCACAGGAACGATGCTCAAACCGTTCAAATCAATTACATCAAAGGAGGAGCTTGCATATCGAACCTTGTTAAGTTAACTGTAGTCACGC
Source organism: Forbesichthys agassizii (assembly GCA_026546735.1). Lineage (NCBI taxonomy): Eukaryota > Metazoa > Chordata > Actinopteri > Percopsiformes > Amblyopsidae > Forbesichthys > Forbesichthys agassizii. The sequence goes on from JAODLL010000011.1 coordinate 973,805, forward strand.
GGCAATAGCTGGGACGCACTGCTATTGCTGTCACTCGATGACGCTCGCGTCTAAATTCAGAGTGAAGGCCTCCCCAGGAGAGATGGGTGAAACTGTCACAGGAGGCTGTGGGGAGGGGGGCAGACACACTTGGAAACACGACACACGCATACACACGCGTGCGGTGTGAGAGAAACAATACCCCCCATATGCTTAAGATCTTAATCACCGTGTGTGTGTGTGTGTGTAACCTGGAGTACAATTATTTCAGTGTACATATGTGCACTTTGACCACACACACACACATCTACACACAGTCAGTCTGCTCCACATTTGCATAAAGTCTATACATCTTGAATAAGAGGCAATAATAATTACCCATTAAGTAGGTTGTAGAGCCAGAATGTAACCGGTAACTTGTCAACACAGCTCATTAAAGTGCCACAATAGCTCACTTCAAGCGCACAGAAAAAGCAGCAGACATCTCTACCTGTGCAGTATCTTATGGGGCTGAATGTCCATGCTGGATAAACTGGTAAATTCAGCACCGCACTGGGGGGAAAAAAGCGAATGTGTAGCACTTTACAATTCTGTAGTATTGTCCTGCAAGTCTTTTGTTTACTTTGCTTATAGCTAAATGTGAGGAATCTGAAGGCTGCGCTCTATTCAGGTAAACAGTATTGCAAATGTGTTCAGTTACATGTACAGTATGACATCACTGGGAATATACAGTAATTGTTGTGCCTGGGCCAAAGAATGTGACAGTAAATAGCCAATAGCCAAGAGCATGAAACCTAAGAGTTGTCCAGTGCATGCTTTGTGTTCCGTTGTCGATATACAGTGTTATATGTTTGGTGTTTTTAATCATACACGTACAACTTATTCCATTTACAACGAAAGTACAGGACAAAAAAGAAAAGAAAAAGAACACGATGGTACTTCTGAAAAATGGAATAACAGAAAAAAGGAAATAGAGAAAGCTTAGAGGAAGAAGCACTCAGTAAGAGTTAAACACATGGAAATTGTATCCAAGAACATCCTTGACATCAGTTGCCCTTAACTGAACATTTAAAAAAAATAAAAACCTAAATCAATGCCTCATCTCTGTTCTGTGTGTCGTCCTAACTAGGCACATATTCACATTAAACCTAAGACAGGCTCAACCAAAGGAACTGTCCCTTAGGCCATCTTAGCCAGTCCTTTCGCAACTGCGCTTTAAAAGCCGGGCGGCAGTACAGTACACGGCAGTGGGCCTTGACTGATGAGTGAGTGGGGGACTTCAGATGAGAGATGGTTGTGGGAGGAGCTATGGTGCATGGCTGTGCATACGTCAACGCTTCAGGACAACCACTATGCACGGTACAGCATCATGTGGTGAGACAGAGATGTGGGTAGTCGTGACTGTGTAGAGCAACATCACACCCCCAAACCCAAAAAAGAGAAATAAAACAGACTGTAAATGTGTGCATGTACTATACATGCAGTACTATGTGTGTATGTATGTATGTATGTATGTATGTATGTATGTATGTATGTATGTATGTATGTATATATATATATATATATACATATATACATATATATATATATATATATATATACACGCACATACACTCAATAACACCACTATGCTGATATGCCTCACAGGCCCACCGATGGAAACTAAACTGGGCTAAATAAATCTGTTTGTGCCGCCTGTGTGCACTCTGACCAGTCCAAAGACTTAAACAATGTGTGCGAATGCATAAAGCCCACCCCCCAAACCACCACCACCAAAAGCACAATCAGCTCAGAGAGACTGGGGAGAATCTCCTCCCTCCTACGGCAGCTCAAGGGCGCAGCCTATCTACGGAACGGTAGAATGCACGGGTGGAATTTTCTCCCCTGGACTAGCACAGCCAGCCTACTATTCACTCAGCACAGAACATCACTTACCCAGGAGTCAAACTGTTTGTACTGCCACGGTTGTGTTGTTTAACATGGGAAATGGGTAAAGGGGGACAACGCAGGAGTTCAAAGACATTTTAAATGATGTACGCCGTGCATCCATCGTACAGAGTTGGAATAACACCAATTAAGCTCCGGGATTGTCAGAGCAACATATCGACAGACATCGTTTGTGTTTCCTTGAGATATAAACAGCATTGGGTGCTCAGGTGATTCACCTTGATAGGCAACAGATAACGTCAATTTCAAATGTATCCAAAATCGCAAGTCTCTGCTCGATACGCTGGGGCCCAATGCTCTTTGTTGGGGGACACGCAGACACACACACAGGGCACCCCTTATGGTTGCCCCCTCAGGGACAAAAGATTTACCGTCCCACTGACTGGCAGATGGGGCAACCAGCTGACATCTCGGCCGGCCTGCGTTTCATGTTCCTGGGGTGTCCTAAACGAGTCGGTTCCTTGGCCGATGGGCAAGGAGGAGGCTCCTTTGACAGGAGGAGGAGGAGGAGGGGGCTTGCTCCTTGGGGCTACCATTGAAGAAACAGAGCAAGGTCAGCTGAAGATGTCTAATGTGCTTATATGTGTTTGTACAGTATCATTGCAAGGCGTTCTGCTTGGAAGGTTTGGATATTCTGAGAAATTATCTAAAACAGTACTGACCGTCTTCATTGCTTTAGATTTTAGGACTAGTCATAGGTGCCAAACAACAGCTCGAGGTGCAGCTGTGAGGCTCAAGGGTCCCTCTTTGTGCTCCCGATAAATATCTGTGTAGCTTGGTTGGACCTGACAGTGCATTCAACACAAGTAACCCATAACAAAGTCTCACCATCTGAAGCTGAAAGACAGCAGTGGTACTGCTGGTCAGTCATGCAGACTTTGGGATCCAGACCTCAAGTGTGCAACGTGGTACACTTAATGATAATCAATTATTGTTTGACTGTAGTCAAGTTCTGAAACATAAACTGCTAGTAGTTTCTACATACATGAAAAGCAAACACTTTTATGTATTATATTTATCTAAATATACACAATAGTAATATATATTATTATCTATAACAGCTAATGTAAAGTAAATGGTCATTTGTAATACAAATGTTCAAAACTGTCTATCCTCAAATAAATCAGTATTGCTGTTACAGTGTTTTTTTTTTATCAAGTTGGCTCATATGTGAATAAGAGCCAAGGCAATATTTATACACTTTAATTTGCAGCCATTAGCTCCCAGTGTAGGTATTACAATAGGATGTAATGTAAAGACAGCTTTTGTCAGAATTGTTGTAATACTGTAAATGTACTACTGGAGGATTAAAAATTTAAAAAATTAATATACATGTGTGTGTGTATATATGTATATATATATGTATGTGTATATATGTATGTGTATATATATATATATATATATATATATATATTTGTGTGTGTGTGTATATATATATATACACACATATAAACATATATACACACAATTTTATATATACACATATACACACACACTATATATACTGTATATACATATGTATATTATATACACACAGTAATAACATATTATAAAATTATTACATTCACATTTTAAAATTAGATAGATAAATTAGATAAATTAATGTGTGGGAGTTGATTTGATGAACTATAATACTACTACTTTCAATCAAAAGAATATTAAAATAAAATACCATTCAATAGTCAGTCTCTCCATCTAATATTAATTTGATATAATATAATATACATAGAACTGTTTGGTAAACAATACAGTATTAAGCAGCTGTTTTAAAAGAAACATATTTTGTGTTATTGGGTCAGTATTAAACTGTGTGGCCCTTCTACGCTACAGTCAGCTCATTAAATAAAATACTGACATGTCTCTACAGTGATGTCCTTTGAAATGATAAATTGACCAAATGCTTAGATTGAAGAATTTTAACCCACAAATGCATTAGTTTATTAAATTCAAGAGTGAGTGCATTATTAATATCATAAAATACATAATGGCACTGAAACGGAAATAACATTGATAAAACATATTAGGGCATGTTTTCTATCAACAATTTACAGGAATTAATAGAGCCCTCATTTCATTTCATTTTGATTATATTATATTTCAATTAGCTTGAATTTAGCCTTTAAGCTAGTACAAATGAACTGAAGAAAAGGAACTTGTAAAGTAAATATGATTGTTATGAATGGTATTTCTTAACTAATATTTGTCCCATCATACTGTGCAGATCCATCATCAGTCTGATAAACTGTTTCTCATTTTTATTACCTTGTTAAGTTTCAGGTGCCATCACTTCACTGTCAGCTGTTGTGTCATCACAGATTTAATATTTCAAAAAATGCATCCCTGGGTGACAAGGTGGCACAAATCTCTCTCGCTACCTCTCCTTTAGTTTACTTCACTATTATTATAATTTTTTTTGTTGTTGTTCTCCCTTTCCATTTTTAATATTTCAGCGCTTCAGATGTAGCAGCTCTTTAAAGCGCCCGTGGGACCACCAAGTCCTCGCTTTTGTCTCCTATTTCCTTCTGAAACTGTTTTTCTTTAACCCTATGCAGCTTTACCCAGTTTTTGTCTCAGCCCTCTCCTCTCCCTCTAATATCCTTTCTTTTTCAGCCCTTCCACACACCCCCACCATCTAAATCTTTCTCTATGTCAGGCAGAGGTCAATGCTACACTTTTTCTTCTGCGTGAAAGAAGGCGGGGGGTATCTTTATAGTTAATGTGACCTAAAAATAGCAAAAAACTAAGCCGATTAAGGTTAGAAAAACACTCCTTTAAGATATTGACGGATACCACAATCTTGCAATTTGAGCATTTGTTAGTTTTAGATAAGGAGTAAAGACATTCAACTATTTTAAAATAATTTATTTGAAGTTTAATGAGAAAATATACAGATTTCTCAAATGCTATGTAATGTAATGGCAGGGTTAAATACACATTACTCTACTTAAAAACAAAAACACAAATGTCATTAAATCTGTGTTTTTATACTCAAATCTGGAAAATGTGGTTGCAAAGATTATAAACATAATGTCAAGCAAAATTAAGCATTTTGAGATTCAAATTCAAAAACCTTTTAGATACATAAGAGTACCGGTACTTCAAAGAGTCTGGTTATAAACGAGTAAAAGCCTTGTAACTAATAATGCATTATTATTTAATATAAAATCCCTTGTTTATAATTACTAACATTGCAGCTAGCGTGCACGGCATGCTGCTAACGGAAGGCTAGCTAAAAGCTAGCAGTGATTTTTGGTATATTTACGCACTGGAATTGATCACTTTGTTTTGCACAAACGTCTCACTTGGGATCTTCAGCTATCACTGGGATTTAGATTTCCAAGTCGAACACCTGACGACAGGCACATTTGCCCATCTGCAGACGGGCCAACGGTCGCACATATTCACACACTCAAGTCTGTTGGCTCAGCACTTCTATTGAGGAGCCGTATGCTAGCTGGCCATTGTGCAAGTCAGGCCTTTTGTCTGTGCAGCCTGAAACTGGCGATTGCACCTTAGCTAGCACAGTTCAAGCGTAAACAGTGTTTTCATGCACTACGATACAGACTGTTGCCAGTGGACCCCTAAATCCTCGGAACAGCTGAGTCCTAGGGTGTCAAAGATAATGGCGGTTTATTGCAATGTGAGGTTCTCCCGTTGCACCCCACCCCCCAACCACCTCAATACCCCTCCTTTCCAATCGAGCACCCCCCACAGCGCCGTCCTCCTCCCTCAAACAGATTAAAATTAAGCCGTAAACATGTGAGGATAGAATTAGCACATTTAGCGACTCTCCTCTTCCCACATCGCATTTCGGCTGCGCCGCGGCTGATCCCCGCAGCCGAACGCGGGTGCAATTTTAATGACTCGCAACGTTTTTGAAGTCCACATGAAAAAAGCGTTGCTCGCCGTTTGTGGCGGCGCTAGATATGGCTAGGCCGTGGCCGGCCATGATTGGGGGGACACGCACCGCCGACTCGGACTCCGGGCTCTTCGATAGGATCGGTGTCATTTTCCTCTCCACGATAAGACGCCTTGCTGACAACGCCCGATTAGGAGAGAAAAAAAATCATTATTACGATGCCTTTCATCTGCCGCGGGGGGGGGGGTTTACCGATAAACAGCTCACCCCGTGGGTAGATTTTCTCAGAGCAAAACGTTATGCGTTGAATCATATATATTTAGGAAACATAGTTTAAGGCTAAATGTACGAGAATTAAAAATATATAATTAGCGCTTTTTCTTGACAAAAAAAACTCTTGCTTTAAAATTTTTGAAAATTTAGAAAAAAGTATTATTTTTCTTGGCAACAAACTTAAGCTGTGAGATATCCACAGTTCTCAGCCCCATTAATCAAACAATTATCAAATAACTTCATATTCTTTTTGAAACACAATACAGCATTCAGATTTTATCATATTACAAAAAAGCTATTTATTATGCTATACCTCGAGGAAATCTACTTTAGCAAACTGTCCTTATAAAAGAAAAATGAAAAAAGGGATCTTTGAAATATTTAAATTACACCCAAATCAGGGTGAATAAACTAAAAGTAAGTGAGGTGAAGACAGATATATATATATATATATATATATATAGGACAAAATATTCTGTACTGTAGTCTAGGCAATATACATGTATTAAATGTATTGTAAATGTTTTATCCATTTTATACTTTTTAAAATGTTTGGGGAGCATTATTTAATCTTGACTTTAATAATGTGCTTTTCCAAACCCAATCAAAAATTAGACATTGATTATTAAAACACAACTACTGTTAGACCTGCATACATAAAAATAAAAATGTGATATTTTCTAAAATAAATACATTAATTATTATTTATGCATGTGGTATGGTACAAAAAAATGCAAAATATTACATATATAAACACACTACTGCCAAGCACAGAGAACATAAATTAGGGCCTATTAATAGGCTTGGAAATGCTTTCTAAATATAACGTATTATGTCATTGGCTAAGTGTTTGCTGAGAGGATTTGAAGACTGAGAGCCACTTTGGTGGCCCAGCACCAAAAGAATGATCAAGTCTGATCTTTAGAGCGAACAAGGAGAAATAAAGTGAGTGGGAGAGAAAATAGAAGATGGAGGGAGAGAGATAGCGTGTCAGAGACAACGTGCGCTGTGTTACTGGGCCACTCCAGCACCCATGGACTCCCAGCAAGTCTCAAAGCCAAGCTCAGCTTCAAATAGACACCATGAAGATTTCCCTTTTTTTATGTTTGCAAAAATCTTTATTTATTTAACTCCCCCCAACCCCATATATCCATCTATTTATTTCTCGCTGTCCCGGCAACCCGTGCTCTGCCGCCACGGTCGTGTGGGATGGTGGTGACGCGTTCTCCCTCCCCACCGTTCCCCCCTGGCTTTTAACACCGCTACGGTGGGAAATCAAACCGCAGTAAAAACAAACTGATGTGCTCTTTAATATAGCCGTCACATCATCACAGGGTCCGCGTGCGTCTGCCTTGGTGACAACTGCAGGGCTGCTCGGCTTAGCCTGGCGATCACTGCCACTTTGTCGGCCGCTTCAATGATTTATCAGAAAGGAGAGAGAGAGAGAGAGAGAGAGAGTAATCGGAAGAGTGGAGGAAAATAGAGGGGTGGGGGGTGGTTGGAGAAAGAAAAGGCCCCTGGATCTTGATGGAGCCACTGGCACGTTTGATTGACAAGGTCTAATCAGCTTATCTCCGTGCTAATAAAGTTGATGGCCCGTGGTGCTGCTCTCTACCTGGTATGCCGTGAACTTTGGGCTGTAGCAAAGGGCCCCTGGAGGCCATGTCTCCACCCTCTCTGCTTATCGAGATGGGGCTGAAATCAATCCCTAATGGGTGCTTTCCATTTTGCGTCCATCGATTGCTAACGCCGTGGAAACCACTATCGCCTTGGGAAGTGTCCCAGGCTGCACTGTGGACTTCCTTTAAGACGCAGAGCAGCATCGTTCGGCCTGTTTGTTACAGCTGCTTTTATTTGTTGGAGCTTTATAGTGTGTGTGTGTGTGTGTGTGTGTGCATGTGAGAGAGAGAGGGAGAGGAATTGTAAGGAATTTACTTACAAAACTATTAACAATATCTAGTCACTGCACTTTGTTATACACTCATTTGTAATTTTAAAGCCATGTGATATATTATTGCAAAAGCAAAAGCATTTAAGATGATTTTGCTAACTAAAATCACGGTATTAGCTAAAAATGCATAATTACATTTTCACCAGAAAGCGGATATTTAATTAGTAAAGTGTAGACTATAAAAATGTGTTTATCATTTATTTATCAAAAATATACCCAACCCAACAGACAACCCAACAGACAGTGTCTGTCATGTCACATGTCATATTCCCCTCTGTAAATGGGAAATAATGAAATGTGTATGAAATGTTATACTACTATCTATGAACTCTGT